>CM066033.1:764503545-764755040 GCA_033557465.1 Ichthyophis bannanicus
CTTAGGAACCTCAAACCCTCTCCTACGCCCCGACTCCTTCCGCACTCCGGCTGTCAGGCCCTTACAACCCCCGTCGCTTGATTATTGTAAATCTGATTCTATCAGGGCCTCCCCAACAAAACTCTATTCAAACCCCTCCAACTAGCCCAGGAATACAGTTAGCGCGTGCGCATTAACAAACACAATTCCTTAGACGAGCTCAGTATTAACCACCAATCCTCTTATGAATCTCCACTGACTGCTCCGCAGGTTCATCACCGAAGTGAAATTAAATCGGTTCTTACTCTAGATACACACAAAATTATCACCTAAGGAGTCAGCTCCTATTTGTTGGAGGACCGTCTTCCCCCTCTCCTGTGCCCTTCCAATTCCAGACAACGACTAGGAAACCTGTCAACCGTTTCATGAAATCACTACTAAAATCAAACCGTTACTCGACTATACCTACAAAGCTACAAAAACACCTTGTAAACAATCCACATGTAAACCGCGACCTTTTCCCTCTATGCGCCATCCCTTGTGGAACTCCCCTTCCACATGAGCTGTGCAACTTTGTGATCCATCACTTGAATTTCCGGAAAAAAGTTAAGACTCCCATCTCTTCCTTGATCACTTTTCTCTCCCACCCGTAAAGAAACTAAAAAACCCCTTATATGTTTTTACCCTACCTCCCTGCCCAATTGTTCCTACAATCTTTTTACAATACTCCCTTCCGTTACGCTTTGCACATAATCCTATGTAATATGTACAATAGTGTGATCATTGGTTCAACTGTAATTAATTAGAAACATAGAAACATGAGCGACAGACCACACAGACCACCATGGCCTATCTAAGTCATGTCCTTCCATTAAAAAACAACTACAACAGTTCCACTTCATTGTGTACACGTGTAGAGAGTCCTCCTGTGTTGGTTCCCAATGCCCATTTTTTTTGAATTCCTATGGTTACCTGGTCCTCATCGAGACACCTCCACTGGGAGACTATTCCACGGATCCACTACTCTTTCCCGTAAAGAAGAATATCTTCCGTCAAGATCACAATCCTGAAATCTACTCGCTCCCTTCAACCTCATCACCATGTCCCCTCGTAGCAGCGAACTTGCCTTTAAATTGAAAGAGGGCTCTTATGCCTCCCAGGGAACAATTTTAGTGCCACGGGGGTATGTTTACAAACATACTCAATCGATTATTCACACCTTCTAATCCCGCCTTGTCCTCTAAGGTGTACAGTATTAAGGATCCTTCAGGTCTGGTCGCTCATATGCTGTTTATAAATGGAAGCCCATTAATCATGTTAGTAGCCACCCTCTGCACCGCCTGTTTGTCCATTCGCTGTTCACATCCTTTTGAAGGTGCAGGGTCCTCCAGAAACTACACACCATAACTCCAAATCGAGGTGGTCGCACCAAAGGACTTATACAGAGGCATTATCACCTCCTTTTTTCTGCTTAGCCATCCTCTCTCCGTATTCACCCCAAGCATCCTTCTAAAAGCTTTTTGCCGTCGCCTTTTCATTATACCTGTTTAGCTACATTTTAAAGATCATCAGGAACCCCAACCACGCCCTAGGTCCCCCCGCTCTTCTTTAGTGGACAAAAGTACTCTTTCACCTCCTATACACAATTGTATTTGCTCTCCCTTGGATTGCTGGCAGAGCCCAAATGCGCATGAACCTATACATTTGTTTAGACATTAAAAATTCCAAGCTGCCCAAATTCTAGACCATTCTTCAAGCCTTAGGCTAGGATGCCCTCCCTCATGCCTTATCGTACACCTTCCTGGGTTGGTCTACTCTATTGCAAGATTTTGGTATCATCCGCAAAGAGGGCAAAACCATTACCACGACCAGCCATTGTCCCGTCTTATATCACTACAAAGATGTTAAAAGAATCTGGGACCAAGGGAAGAATCCCTGGGGCACCACCACTGGTAACATCCTTCTCCCCAGATGTGAGCTCCATTATACTGTTTACTGCTTTGTCTCTTCCCACTCACACCAATTTCTAAACCCAAGCAGTAACTTAGGTGTCGCATCCCTAGGGGTTCTCAGTTGTTCTATAAGGTCACCTGTGAGGGAACAGTGTCAAAGGCTTTACGGGAAATCTAAATACACCACATTCTAGAGCTCTACCCTCGGTCCAGAAGACTCCCCTGGTCACCCAGTCAAAGAATTCAATCAGATTTGTCTGACAAGACCTTGCCTCTGGTGAATCCATGCTGCCTCGATCCTGTTAATCCGCCGGACTCTAGAAAACCTCACTATTTTCTCTTTCAGCAGCGTTTCCAATAATTTACTCACCACCGAAGTTAAACTAACCGGCCTGTAGTTTTCAACCACATCCTTACTTCCGCTTTTGTGTAAAGGCACCACATGAGCCTCTCTCCAGTCCTTTGGCAACCACTCCCGACTCCAACGAGGCATTGAAAAGGTCAGTCAGTGGAGCTGCTAGAACGTCCCCAAGTTCCCTCAGTATTCTAGGGTGTATCCCATCCGGTCCCATCGCTTTGTCTACTTTAAGTTGAGCTAGTTTTCTCACGAAACACAGTCTTCTGAAAAATTGTTCAAGATGTCCCTCGCTTTCTGTTCTTATTTGTGGGTGTTTTTCTGAGGTCCTGCTCCTGGTTCTTCATCTGTGAACACAGAACAAAAATATTTGTTAAGCAATTCCGCTTTATCCTTATCAGCTTCTACATATTCCCCCCCTGCACCCTTGAGTCTGACAATACCACTTTTGCCCTTCCTCTTCTCACTAATATATCTGAAAAATGTCTTATCCCCCCATTTTATTTCATTGGCTATTTCCTCCTCCTTTTGAATCTTTGCCTTCTTGACTACTTTGCTAGCTTCTCTAAGTTTTTCCAAATACAGATGCCTGTCTTCCTCTCTCTGTGATCTCTGTGAAGAGTATTTCATGAAGGCCTCCCTCTTTTTCTTCACTTTTTCAGCTACTTCCTTCGAAAACCATAGCGGTCTCCTGTTCCTTTTGCCTTTATTTACCATTTTAACAAAAATGTTGGTTGCCTTTAAAATACCCCCTTTCAGTTTTGCCCACTGTTTTTCTACATCCCCCAGCGGTTCCCATCCCACTAACGACTCCCTGAGGTATTGGCCCATCTTCGCAAAGTTAGTCTTCCTAAAGTCTAAGATCTTCACCTTGGAATGGATTCTAACAGCCCTAGTCCTAATACTGAACCACACCATCTGGTGATCACTGGATGCAAAATGATCTCCCACTACAACATCAGAAACACTTTCACCATTGTCCAGTATGGCCCCTTCACGTGTGGGGTCTGTTACCAATTGCCTGAATAGTTCTCCCTGTAGAGAATCCAGGATCTCCTTACTCCTAGATGATACTGCAGCAGGAATGTGCCAATCAACATCTGGCATATTGAAATCTCCTAGCAGTAGCACTTCCCCTTTCCTAGCATTGCTGCGTATGTCTTCAATTAACTCTCTGTCCACCTCTTCCTCTTGAGAGGGAGGTATGTATATCACACCAATGCAAATAGATTTCTCCTTCCCTCTTTCTAGTTTAACCCACAATGCCTCCTCTCTCCCTTTTAAGCTCTGTAATTCCAAAGCTTTAAAAGTAGTTTTTACATATAGTGCCACTCCTCCTCCCCTTCTTCCTACCCTGTCCTTTCTGAATAAAGTATAGCCAGGTATAGTTACATCCCAGTCATGGTTTTCTGTGAACCATGTTTCTGTAACTGCCACTAAATCCAAGTCAGCCACTCCCACCAAAGCTTCAACTTCAGAGATCTTATTTCCCATGCTACGGGCATTAATACACACTGCTTTCCATATGTTACCCCTGTTACCCATTCCATAAAGTTATTTAATGTATCACTTACCTGGGGGCTTTCACTTACTTATTGTATAATATAATTTAGTTCCTCATGTTTTTTATTCTGTATCTTGTTATTCGTTTCTTGTAAACAGTTGAAATACACTGCCTTTATTGTTCTATGTAAACCGTTTTGATTCGTAGAAAGACGGTATATAAAAAATATTAAATAAATAAATAAAGAGCAGCAAATACCATAATACCAGGGTGACTGACAGACCACTTTGATCAGGTCTCAGGCCCCCTGGGGGTAGAGCAGATGTCTTAACCTGCAACAAGTCAAAAGCGCCCAAATGAAGTCACTACAGTTCCCCATCATGCAAGGAGTACCACAAGGATCAGCCCTATCATCAATGTTATTTAATATCTACATCCAACCCATATGCAACATCATTAAATACCACAAACTCCATTACCATATCTATGCCGACGACATCATGGTGTATGCTCCAATCAATCTATTAGCAATAGATATCACAACGATAACCAAATGCTTGGAAGACATGAATGCCTGGCTCACAGCCAACAACCTAACAGTCAACTTCGATAAAACAGAGGCAATGTTCATCACCAGGAACCCCACCTTCATTCCACCACAAACTATTAGCTTCCTAGACAAACTCACAGTAGTCAAAGATGAAGTTAAGTACATGGGCATCACATTGGACAGAGCTTTAAACATGAAGTCCCACATGTCTAAAACTGCAAATAAGGCCTATCAACGCTTAAGAGTCATCAGAAAGATCAAGCCATTACTCCATCAGGACCACTTCCGCACAGTATGCCAAGCACTCATCACACCTCTGCTGGACAACGGAAACTCACTATATCAAGGCCTCCCTCAGCAAACCTTACACCCACTCCAGATGGTACAAAACACTACAGCACGCATCACAACAAACACACCAAGAGATGAGCATATCACCCCTGTCCTACAACAACTGCACTAGCTCCCAATGGTAACAAGAGCAAAATTTAAAACAATCATGATTATCTTTAAGATCATTCACCATCTCTCAGCAGATGCACTCCAAGACATTATAACAAGAGATATCAGCATTAGACCAAGAAGGACCAGTACTGACAACATGATCGGCACACCTATAGGATATCACAAGACTAAACAAATAACTTAAAAGAGAGCCCCATCACTTCCGGCGTTCACTCTATGGAACTCCCTCCCAACAAACCTGACATCACAGAGTTCCTCAAAGCCCTTAAAACCCTGCTTTTTATTGAAACATATGAACATACAGACAATATTCCCTATCCAAACAATAATACAACAACACACAGTAATACAATAACCTCTGACAACTAAATACCTCCACCAACTGCACACCCACTTAACCTAACTGGACACACGAGTCCATTATACAATGTATTTAAATACTCCTATAACAAATATAACCCTCCAATTGTATTGTCTAAATGTTGTTAAGTACTGTCATGGTGGCAGCCCCTAGTGGCCAGGGGCGGTAAGGGCATGCTCCATGATGTATTTTATTTTCAAGGAGCGTGGTGTAATGTAAGGCCAAAAATGGAGTTTGGTCTTATCTTATTCAGCTCCTTGTGTGCACATAATACTTCAGCCAAGAGTGTAGGGAAACAAGGCTTTTATTTCCCCTCTGTGCAAGGGTTCTTTAAGACAGTGGAAATCAAAGAATGTCCTTTGTTTGAAAAGGTGCCAGTAATAAGCAGGTGGACTAACTGTTAGTAGCTTCACAATTAGTGCCAAGGAAAAATGGAGGAATTCAGTTCATTCCAAACAAAACAATTAACCAAGTTTTCTTCTTATTTACACGGTGGCTATAGACTCTAGGCTAGTAGCCATACACAACCCACAATCCATATCTTCTTCTTGAGGCATGGGAATAGAATTTATATCTTCTACGTCCATAGATTCTGCCTCGCTACTTTCCCCCTCGGAGTAAATACTGTCCCTGGCTGTTATAGCTTTACATGGACTGTCTCCAATAACTTGCCTCCAATAAGACTGGGTTTTAAGTGCTCTTGGTAATTCTTGAAACCACTCTGGTTTCTTTCTTCTTCTTACAAAGTGAGTATTTGCCTTAGCAGTGTTTCTAGGAGTTAAACATTCTTTAGCAGGAATAAAGCTTTCATACCTTGGGTTTCTGTAGCTGGACTCCCTGGAGCCTTCTCTCCCAAGAATGTCTCTTTTGCAACAGTTTTTCTGCCGGTAGCTTCTGGGCAGTGCTGTGCTTCCTGGCAGCTTAGCAAAACCTGGTATGGATTCAGCTCTATGCTTCAGTGGTAGAGTAGCTTTGCTAAAAACTCCTTTTCCTCGAGTACCTGGTAAAACTTGTCCAGCAGGTTCCAGTGACTGCAGGTCTTCCTCCAAATCTGGTTCTCTGGTTCTCTGGATACATCTCTCAGCTTTGGACTCAGGAACGTTGCTTGAGCAGGGAGTGGCACACTCACCAGCCTGACTGCTTTCCCCAGCAGACTCCCTCTGAACAGCTGCTCTGGTGGCTTGGCCCCTCTGAACTCCACCTCTGTGAATTCCGTTCCTTTGGGCTTGCTCAAGGAGGATTCCTTCCTTCAGGTATCTCCTTCTTTCCTTAGCCGTGCTCCTGGTTCCTTCTCCAAGTGCTTCTGCTCCTTGTTCTGCTGCTTCCCTTTCTGCAGCCGTGCTCCTTACTGCTTGGCTTTTCCTCTCCCACTCTGTGTCTGCTTTGCTAGCATTAAGCTTCTGCTTATAAAGGGATCTTCTCTTTGAATCTCCCGGGCTCATTCCCAGGTGCAACTGGTTAGATCTCCTAGCCTCATTAGCTTCTGTATGATCACTCCTGCCCCCTCTAGCTGTGTTTTGAGGTAATTGCACATCTAGATCTCTGTGAGAAACAGGGTTTCTTTTCAACTTTGCATCTTTATTAGTACCAGCCTCATGACAGTACCCACATGGTGTACTGTCTAAATGTTGTTAAGTACCCACATGTTAAATGTAACCCACCAACTGTGATCTAATGTGACCACTTTCATTGAAGGATAAGGTGGTATACAAATCTGTCTAAATAAATAAATAAACTGCATAAACAACCATAACACCAGGATGGATAACAGACCACTTTGATCAGGTCTCAGGACTCCTGGGCGTAGGGTGGATTAGAACACATCAACAGCAGCAAATGCCATAACACCAGGGTGATGGACAGATCACTTTGATCAGGTCTCAGGACTCATGGGGTAGGGCAGATGTTTTAACCTGCAACTGCATAAATGGCCATAACACCAGTATGGATAACAGACCACTTTGATCAGGTCTCAGGACTCCTGGGGGTAGGGTGGATTAGAACACATCAGCAGCTGCAAATACCATAACACCAGGGTGACTGACAGATCACTTTGATCAGGTCTCAGGCCTCCTGGGGGGTAGAGCAGATGTTTTAACCTACAACTGCATAAATGAGCATAACACCAGGATGGATAACAGACTACTTTGATGAGGTCTCAGGACTCCTGGGGGTAGGGTGGATTAGAACACATCAACAGCAGCAAATACCATAACACCAGGGTGATGGACAGATCACTTTGATCAGGTCTCAGGACTCCTGGGGGTAGGGCAGATGTTTTAATCTGCAACTGCATAAACGACCATAACACCAGGATGGATAACAGACCACTTTGATCACATCTCAGGACTCCTGGGGGTAGGGCAGATGTATGAACCTACAACTGCATACACTACCATACTAATAGGATTTATTACAGACCTCTGTAATCAGGTCTCAGGACCCCTGGGAATAGTGCTGATGTGTGAACCTGCAACTGTATACACTACCATACTAACAGGATTTACTACAGACCTCTCTAATCGGGTTTCAGGACTCCTGGGGGTAGGGCAGATGTGTGAACCTGCAACTGCATACATTACCATACTAACAGGATTTATTACAGACCTGTGTAATCAGGTCTCAGGACTACTGGGGGTGGGGTGGATTGGAACACATCAACAGCAGCATCTACCATACCAACAGGATTTATAACAGACCTGTGTAATCACATCTGGGCCTCTTAGGAATAGGGCAGATGTGTGACCTGACCCTGTATAAACTACCACAATATATGGATTTATTACAGACCTCTGTAATCAGGTCTCAGGACTCCTGGGGGTGGGCTGATGTGTGAACCTGCAACTGCATACACTACCATACTAACAGGATTTCTTAAAGACCTGTATAATCAGGTCTCAGGACTCCTGGGGGTGGGCTGATGTGTGAACCTGCAACTGCATACACTACCATACTAACAGGATTTATTACAGACCTGTGTAATCAGGTCTCAGGACTACTGGGGGTGGGGTGGATTGGAACACATCAACAGCAGCATCTACCATACCAACAGGATTTATAACAGACCTGTGTAATCACATCTGGGCCTCTTAGGAATAGGGCAGATGTGTGACCTGACCCTGTATAAACTACCACAATATATGGATTTATTACAGACCTCTGTAATCAGGTCTCAGGACTCCTGGGGGTGGGCTGATGTGTGAACCTGCAACTGCATACACTACCATACTAACAGGATTTCTTAAAGACCTGTATAATCAGGTCTCAGGACTCCTGGGGGTGGGGTGGATTGGAACACATCAACAGCAGCATCTACCATACCAACAGGATTTATAACAGACCTGTGTAATCACGTCTGGGCCTCCTGGGAATAGGGCAGATGTGTGACCTGACCCTGCATAAACTACCACAATATCTGGATTTATTACAAATCTCTGTAATCAGGTCTCAGGACTCCCGGGGATGGGCTGATGTGTGAACCTGCAACTGCATACAATACCATACTAACAGGATTTATTACAGACCTCTGAAATCAGGTCTCAGGACCCCTGGGAATAGGGCTGATGTGTGAACCTGCAACAGCATACACTACCATGCTAACAGGATTTATTACAGACCTCTGTAATCTGGTGTCAGGATGTCTGGGGGTAGGGCAGATGTGTGAACCTGCAACTGCATACACAACTATACTGACAGGATTTACTACAGACCTCTCTAATCAGGTTTCAGGACTCCTGGGGGTAGGGCAGATGTGTGAACCTGCAACTGCATACATTACCATACTAACAGGATTTATTGCAGACCTGTGTAATCAGGTCTCAGGACTACTGGGGGTGGGGTGGATTGGAACACATCAACAGCAGCATCTACCATACCAACAGGATTTATAACAGACCTGTGTAATCAGGTCTGGGACTCCTGGGTATAGGGCAGATGTGTGACCTGACCCTGCATAAACTACCACAATATCTGGATTTATTACAGACCTCTGTAATCAGGTCTCAGGACTCCTGGGGGTGGGCTTTGTGTGAACCTGCAACTGCATACACTACCATACTAACAGGATTTATTACATACCTCTCTAATCAGGTCTCAGGACTCCTGGGGGTGGGCAGATGTGTGAACCTGCAACAGCATACACTACCATACTAACAGGATTTATTACAGACCTCTCTAATCAGGTCTCAGGACTCCTGGGGGTGGGCAGATGTGTGAACCTGCAACTGCATACACTACCATACTAACAGGATTTATTACATACCTCTCTAATCAGGTCTCAGGACTCCTGGGGGTGGGCTTTGTGTGAACCTGCAACTGCATACACTACCATACTAACAGGATTTATTACAGACCTCTGTAATCAGGTCTGGGCCTCCTGGGGGTGGGCAGATGTGTGACCTGACCCTGCATAAACTACCACAATATCTGGATTTATTACAGACCTCTGTAATCAGGTCTCAGGACTCCTGGGGATGGGCAGATGTGTGAACCTGCAACTGCATACACTACCATTCTAACAGAGTTTACTACAGACCTCTCTAATCAGGTCTCAGGACTCCTGGGGGTAGGGCAGATGTGTGAACCTGCATCTGCAGAAACTACCATATCAGCATGCTGTTTACCAGACCTCTTATGCATATCTAAGGCCTCCTGGGGTTAGGGTGGATTTTAACACATCAACAGCAGCAGATACCATAACACCAGGCTGACAACTGGACCTCTGTGATCAGGTCCTTAGCCTCCTGGGGATAGGGCATACCTACACATAGCAGCATACGCAGCTACATTCAGCACTGGATGGCACAAAGACTGGTGTCTATACCATGTTGTACATGTATGATGTGTGTTCATTGCTGGATAATGTGATGCATTGTGTGACCTGTCCCCATACACTTACCTCATGTGGGTAGTCCGCAATATGATTGTACCGCCTCATGACACACTCCCATGCCCTCCTAATGCAGCAGGGGTCCTGGCATTTGGAGGAGCCTGGAAATAGTTTGTGCTGCCTAGCGCAGATTAGTCCTGCAAGGTGTCGCAACTCCCGGCGGATGAAGGCAGGCTTTCTTGACTGCGTCACCATTTTCTCAGATGCCTTGCTGATGCATGCATGCATGTCGCATATGCGCACTGCCAGGCATCAACGCACGCTGTCACACATCACTACGGTGTGCTGTGGCGCATCACTATGGCACACTGTGGCGCAGCACTATGGTGTGCTAGCTATGTGCTTGTGTCACGGCCGGTACACAGCGAATGGTGGCGCCACCAAGATACGCGGCATTGCAGGCTTTCTACCCTTTGTCCAGGCTGCTTCATAGGGCACCTTATGATGCACTTCCTACCACACCATGCTGTGAGGCACCTTGGGGTACACGGCTACGGTGAAAAGGTTTATGCTGCAGACACGTATCTGACTATTCTTAGCACAATATATGTCTTAGGTTTTTATCTTGATGTTGACGCACCGGGGTCTTAAACCCATCACCACTGGCTGTGAAAACATTGTATTAACCAGTGTTCTATGCCTTTTAACATTGCAGTGGCTGGCTACACAGCAACACCAGGTCATCTGCACACACTTTCTTCTCTGTTTACCGGGATAGTGTAAGGACACAGCTAGGGCACTTTACAAGGCACCTTAGTTTGGGCAACTGAGCGGAGGGTGCTTTGGGGTGTGCACACTGATTTCAGATCTATGTCAGACTGTTACAGCCATAAACGGCCGTAGCCTCAAACAATTTTACTGACGGATGCACTTTGTATATAGCTCACTAGCTAATCTAGCAACCTGCAGCTCACACCACTCTTCCAACATACCCACTGCATGCGACTGGCCACACTTTTACATTTTTTTTCATGTGGTAAAACTCTCTAATATAATGATGATACAGTATATTATATCCATCTGGATACATCAGTATACAAGCTCACTGGGGTATTGAACCCATGATTTCTCCCACTGAGGTCATTATACTAACCATTGTCCTACATCAATATTGGTTGTAACTAAACTATGGCTAGCTACTGAACCAGTGCAGGTCACCAGACACACTGTCTGGTGTGGCTACCAGGATAGGTCAGCACCAAGAGTACCCATGATGCAATACACATGCAGAACAGCAGTCTACATCTACTCACCAGATGGGGTTTGCACCTCTGCAGCATGTCAACTGGGTAGAGGGACTGACTGTGCATGTTACTGGCACAGTGTGTCTACTGACCATGCCATTGTGTGTGTTCTGTGATCACCCTGAGGGTAAAGTCATATGGACAGCACCAGGTCCACAGTACCTGGGTTGTTTGCGGTAGGTTTTGCTGCAGTTCACCATCACTGCCAGTGTGTGAGGTATTCTTTGCAGCCAGCCTTAGGAGTTTTCTATGTCCATTTTATTTGCCAGTAATGTGTAGCCTGTGTGGACCATGATGCTTACAGCATAATGTGTATCAGTGTCTAGACTCACATGATAAAGATATACATAGCAAGCCTGCCCTCTGTGGGTCAGGGTAGGGAACATGACCTGCGATCAACAGACACACTATCACCGTTTGAGATAAATGATGATGGACTGTGGGACCAGCAACCCCCAGCCAACCAGCAAACAGAGAGCTGATGCAGATCTGCACATGGAACTGGACCACTGGCAGACAGGTAGTGTGACTGGTCAGCTCAACTTCCCCCCACTACAATCTCACATTCCTCAGCAGAGAACAGCCAGTGTGCACCTGCTGCATCCTGCAAGGCATTACAGCCATGCACATACTAACTGCAGACAGTCTGCTAGCACATACATAGTGCATGTTCCAAAAGGAACAATGTGCACCCAGGTGTGGGATCTGGTACATACACCAAGCAGGTGTGTCAGTGATTGGGCCCCAGAAATGGAAATCCACAAATATCACTTACAAAAGCTGTGTATAGCATTATGTGGGAACCTGGACATGCCATGGTCACTACTCAGTCAGAGTGGGACTGACCTCCCAGCATGACATGCTGTGGCCACTGTGTCCTTGTAGGTGGTGAATGCACACTACAATATTCCAGCTATTGCCCTATGCCCTGTACACATGCATCCTGCCCAGACCGCCCTGTCCGGCCCATACCCACAATACCTTGGACCTCATTATGCACAATAGCAGGCTAACACTGGAAACTGTGCAAGCATTGTGGGCTCAGTAAGGTGTAGGCATCCGCAAAACACTGGATAGACATAAACACACTCCAAAACCTATTTCTGCATTGTGCAATGGTAGAGGTGGCTGCCAGCCCTGGCTCCCACACCAGTCCTGGGCACTGTGCAGGCAATGCAAAGGTATGCAATACTATTAGGGTCACTCTCCGGGGTGGTAGACAGTGTTGCAAACACATATGGCAGCACATTCCACAGATATCAGAAAGGTTGGTATGATGAATCTATTTTATCAAATTGTTTTAAGTTAGGTTTTGTGATCTCACATTAATCATAGCAAGCTTTTGATACATATATGGAACGTGTTTCCATGGTTCTGACCTCATTGCTAAGGTATACAGGTGCAGGTGGTGGTAGCTGCTGCTCTGCACATGGCCCAACAGCCTGACTCTCCATGAGGCTTTGTATGGTGGGGCCCATGGGTGTGTGCATTTGTGCATCTGTTGGCCACGGCTCTGGTACAGAGGGTCCAGACTCCGGTCCTGGTGGGCCAAACACGATTCAGGTTTCCTGGATGTCGCTAATGAATATGAATGGATACATTTGCATACAATGGGGGCAGTGCATGTAAATGCATCTCATGGATATTTCTTAGGGACATCCTGACAACCTGAATGGTGTTTGCACCTTCAGGATTGGGGTTGGGAACCTCTGCTCTCGACAGTGGATACGTTTATGGTGTCTGCACTCTGTAGGGTAAAATAGTGGGGCATGGTTGTCAGGGGCCCCAGCTGGGAGGTGAACCTGTGACTTTCTGCCTTTGGGCACACTGGCCGTGTGTACTGCACCACACAGGCAGGCTGTTCCCTGGGGATCCCATGACTGTTCCTCAGACAGACCTTATCTGTTGCACTGCACACCACCCACCTATACTGGGCTTGGCCTTGCTCTGCTGTAGGCAGCTGCCACTGCCTCCTCCAGTGCTGGCACCCCCTCCACTACCATGCTGACATGCCTTTATGCCAGTGGTGCACAGTCCCATGCCGTTCAGTGTGCCGCTAGGCGGGTGCCTATGGTGTGGGGTCTGGGGTAGGGGTGCTGACATGGACATCAGCACATCCCCCTGGCACCGCCTGCCAATGTTCTGTACCCTTGGGAGTACCTGCTGGGTGCTATCCCCTGGGACACTGTGGGACCCACACTCGTGGCCATATTGGACCCTGGACAGTTGCTGTCTTGCTGCTTTTCAGTTTCTGCATTCCTATGTGCCAGGTAGGCATCTGCTACACTGTGCCCCAGCTGACCCACTGCATGTGTCACCTGCAGCCCCCTGTACCCCAGTTACACCATCACCATAGTACCCTTTCCCACATGCCCACTCTGCTGTTGCTGCACATGTGCAAGCCACAAAGGCAAGCTACCCCATACACACCACAGAAAACCCTCATCAGCACTATTTCTATGTTGGCACATTCACTTTGTGGGGGGACTGTGAATTGACCCTTCCAAAAGTGAACTCGTCCTTTTTCCTCTTTATAGGCTGTGTTCATTACTTGTTGTCATTATTTGTTCTATTGGCCAGCTCGGTGTTTTGGATTTCAATTTTGGTTCTGGTCATTATTTATGTTTTTTGCCTTTTTGGTTGCTGCACATGTATCACTACTATCACTTTTAAGCGTCTCCCTGCCTTTGCTGTACATTGCTGACTGAAATGGTTTCTCTGTCCTGCAAATGTGCCTAGTGCGTGGTTTTCACTGGTGCTAATTTTCAGAGCTTCATTTCACGGCATTAGTGTGCATGGAGCCTCTCCCCGCCCACTCTCTGCCCATTGAACCCTTCTCTCCACCCCTTGGGAGCCTTACTTCGCCCTCTGGGAAGCCTTACTCCACCCTCTGCGCACCTTAACACCACCACAGGCATTACTGCGTGTTACATGACATTCTCGCACAGTAATGCTATAGCGTGATAAAGTCACGTATCGCGCGATAACATTGCAGCTGTGACGTTAGCGACGTTTAGTAAATATACCCCTTAATTGCATCCAATCCACCCCACCATTTCTGCAATGATGCCTTTAACTCCTCCAAAATACCACTACAGTTACTTTTAATAGTCTCCTCTGGCATTGAGTAAAGTTGCATGCCTAAGTATTTTATACTCTGCAATACCCTATAGAAGGGAAACTCCTCCATATTCTTCTGCATGGCGAGATCATTAAGCAGCAAAACCTCACACTTGCCTCAGTTGACCTTAAAACCAGAGAAGCAAGTAAACCAGTTGACAATTGAAGAAGGCAAGAGGGCAGAATAAATTTCTTTGTCTGCTTTCCCAGAATCCTCTCTGAAAAACTCCATTTTGAAACAAGTGAATGAAACAGTCTCTGTATGTATGTGTACTGTGAACCTTTAAACTGCTGAGAAGACAAATTGCAGACAGAATGCTTTACCCATGAGTACACATAAACAAGGGAAAGACAGGACTTGGAGGAGGTTAAGGGGACATAGAGATAATACCCCTGCAAAAGACAATAAAACAAGACAACAAAGAAAGGAATGTGTTTCCAAGGTTGTAATGAATAATCATATAAGGGAAAAGGGACAGATAGGTTAAAGAGAAAAAAAAGTGAAGTGAATGTATAAAATAGTGCTTTGTAAGATGTAAGTTAGGCAGACAGTGTCTGGAGTTCTGTATTGAGTGATGTCACTATCTGCCTCACAGGATAACAACACTGTTATATTTGCTGCAGACCTGTGTATTTTAGTTCAATAAATTAGACTGTTTTTTACTTATAAGTTGTCCTGTCTAACAAAAGTATATACAAATTATAAGGAGTGGGCGAGGTCCAATATTGAGGTGCCAATGCAGCACTAAGGCACAAATTAGAAAAGCCTCAACACAATCTTTAAAAGACTCCTTATAGAAGGCACAGGATTTGAAAAGAAAAGCAGGATACCATCTGCATATGTGACAAACTTCCAACAGCTCTCACCAGACACTATGGGGGACATTCCATGGCACAAATAGTGGGGTTGGATGTGCGGCCTTTAAATCCAACCCGCGCTCACTTCCTGGACCTGATTCCACTGCCACCGCTCCCTGTACATACACAGCATTTGTGAGGGGAGCACTGGACATGCGTGGGAGTGAACAGTGCTGGGGTGGAGTGAGGGCAGAGTGGGGGTCTGGCCAGGTACCAGATTGTACAGAGGCTATTCAGGTCAGGCATCTGCATGCACCCCCAGCACTGAGATAGACATCTGGCTTATTCCACCCCGATGGAATAAAACGAATAATAAAAAGAAGCAATGGCTCCAGAGCCAAAACAAAAATCAGCAGAGAGAGAGGACAGCCCTGTCTAGCACCTTTACCCAAGCAGATAAGATGCCATTGATAACAAAACGTGACTTAGAGGAAGAGTACAGCACCTCAACCCAACAAACAAAGTCAAGGTCACATCCGAACCACTTTAATACTCAAAACAAATATGGCCACTCCACATGGATAATGCCTTCTCAGCATCTAATGATAATGCAAATGCAGGATTGCTCTTACACCGAGGGAGCTCCAACTAGTTATGAAAGTACCTTGCATTGTCTCCATTATATCTCCCTCTAATGAAACCTGTCTGCTCTTGCCCAATTAGACAATGAATTATCTTACTAAGTCTAGTTGCTTTGCAAGAATCTTATAATCGACATTAAGTAGGGAGATAGGCTGGTAATTAGCAACAGAACTTTCATCATGGCTTGGCAATGAGCACATTAGTAACATAGTCCATGGTCCATCTAGTCTGCCCAGCAGGATGGCAAGAGTAGGTGTGCCTGCTGCTCCATGCAGGCCACCCCTCCCCACGTCCCTGTTTAGGGGTGAACCCACCACTCCATGCAGGACACCCCTATTTGTTGAGAAATTAGATGGTTCAGTTTATTTTGATTTTATCCTGTTGCTGTAAAGGGATCCACTGTGTCTGTCCCATGCCATTTTGAATTCCGTCAGTGTGTTTGCCACCACCACTTCCATCGGGAGGGCATTCCAAGCATCCACCATCCTTTCTGTGAAAAAGTATTTCCTGACATTGCCTTTCAATTTACCACCTTGCAGCTTCGTGTTATGCCCTCTAGTTTTACAGCTTCTCCGTCTTTAGAAGAGGTTTGTTTATTCATTATTTCCCTTTATTTAAAGGTATGAATCATATCTCCCCTGTCCCTCCTCTCCTCCAAAGTGTACATGTTTAGGTCTTCAAGTCTCTTCTCATAAGGTTTCTGATGCAGGCTCCAAATCATTTTGGTCGCCTTCCTCTGAACAGTTTCCAGTCTTTTTACATCCTTTGCAAGATACGGTCTCCAAAACTGAACACAGTACTCCAAGTGAGGCCTCACCAGTGACTTTTACAGTGGCATAAGTACCTCTTCCTTTCTGCTGGTAATTCCTCTTCGTATGCAGCCCAGCATCCTCCTGGCTTTTGCCACCACCTTGTCACACTGTTTTGCCACCTTGAGATCATCAGAGAAAATCACACCAAGGTCTTTCTCCTGATCCATGCACACCAACCTCTCGCCCCCTATCGCGTACATTTTCCTTGGATGTCTGCTACCCAAGTGCATGACTATGCACTTCTTTGCATTAAATCTTAATTGCCAAGCATTAGACCATTCTTCAAGCTTTGGTAGATCTTTCCTCATGTTAACTACTCCCTCGGGGGAGTCCACTCTGTTGCAAATTTTTGTGTCATCTGCAAAAAGACAGACTTTTCCATTCAGTCCTTCAGCAATATCACTCACAAATACATTGAACAGTGCCGGGCTCAGGACCGACCCCTGGGGCACCCCGCTAATCACCTTCCCTTAATTCGAGTGAGCTCCATTTACCATCACCCTCTGTCGTCTGTCAGTTAACCAATTTATGATACAATTTACCATCTTAGGATCCATCCCCAAGCTACTGAGTTTATTAATAAGCCTCCTATGGGGAACAGTATCAAAGGCTTTGCTGAAATCCAGGTAGATGACATCCATCGCATTCCCCTGATCTAGCTTCCTGGTCACCCCGTCAAAGAACTCAATCAGATTTGTTTGGCAAGATCATCATTCGGTAAAACCATGTTGCCTCCGGTCTTGCAACCTGTTGGTTTTGCGAAAGTTCACTATTCGCTCTTTCAGGAGTGCCTCCATTACTTTTCCCACCACCGAGGTAAGGCTCACGGGCTTGTAGTTTGACACTTCTTTCCTGTCACCACTTTTGTGTAGAGATATGACATCAGCCGTTTTCCAGTCCTGAGGAACCTCTCCTGTTTCCAAGGATCTGTTGACAACATCCTTTAACGGTCCTGCAAGAACCTCTCTGAGCTCTTTCAGTATCCTGGGATGTATCCTATCAGGTCCCATAGCCTTGTCCACTTTCAGTTTCGCAAGTTGTTCTTACACATCATCTTCTGTGAATGGCGTGGTATCTACTTCATTTCCATTTTTATATTTGGGAGTCACAGGTGGTCCTTCTCCAGGACTTTCTTTAGTAAAAGCAGAGCAGAAGTATTTGTTTAGCAATTTCGCTTTTTCAATGTCACTTTCCATGAGTCCGTTCGCAAGCACTTCTCAGTCCTGCAATTCCACCTCTGATTGTCTTCCTTTCCTGAATATACCTGAAGAAGGTTTTGTTGCCACACTTAACATCTTTAGCCATCTATTCCTCTGCCTTTGATTTTGCTATCCTTATTTCTCTCTTTGTCTCTTTGAGTTTGATCCTGTATTCATTTCTGTGTTCCTCTGTTTGCGAGCTTTTGAATTTTGCGAAAGCTGTGTTTTTTTTACTTTATTTGAGCAGCCACTTATTTGGAAAACCAAATAGGTTTTCTTTTCTTGTTTTTGTTTACTTTTGTTACATATTTATTTGTTGCCCCTTTTATTGCCACCTTTAGTTTAGCCCATAGCAATTCCACTTCCCTTATCTCCTTCCACCCTGTCAGCTCCTCCTTTAGGTTCTCGGCCATTTTATTGAAGTCGGTGTTTTTGAAGTTTAGGACTTTGAGCTTGCTATGATTGGCCTGTACCATGGCTTTTATCTCAAACCACACCGTGTGATGATCGCTGCTGCTCACAGGGGCACTCACGCAGACATTCAACACTCTATCACCGTTGGTGAGCACTAAATCCAGCGTTGAGCTTTCCTTGGTTGGTTTCATCACCATTTGTCTAAGTAACGCAGCTTGGAGAGCATCCACAATTTTTTTGCTTCTTTCCAGATTTGCAGAAGGAGTAATCCAATCCACATCAGGTAGATTAAAGTCACCCAATATGATCGCTTCTCCCTTTGTGCTATCTTGGCAATATCTATAATCAATTCCTTATCTATCTCTTCAATTTGTGTCTGAGGTCTGTAGACTACAGCAGTATGGATGACAGTGCCATCTCCTCTTTACAATACAATCCAGAGCGCTTCCTCTTTTCTCCATGCCCCCTGCATTTCAGTAGCTTTAATATTGCTTTTGACATAAAAGGCTACTCCTCCTCCTCTTCCATTTTCTCTGTCTTTTCTGAATAGATTATAGCCAGCTATGGCTATATCCCAATCATGCGATTCATTTAGCCATGTTTCTGTAATGGCCACAATGTCCAAATCCATTTCCACCATTAGCGCTTCCAGGTCCGGAACTTTGTTGGCTAAGCTTCGAGCATTTGTGCTCATTGCTTTCCAGCATTTAACTGGCTTGTGTGAATTTAGCATTAATTTTGTTCTGCCTACATCTTCCCACTTGTTTTTGATGTGTGGTTTAAAAGTGTGGCTGTTTCTGATTTTAATCTGCTTTTGCAGGGGGTGACGTCCAGAGCTTGACCTTCTACATCCGTCGCCCCTTTTTTCTAGTTTAAATGCATATCCACATATTGCTTGAATTTTTCACTTAGGGTTCTTTTCCCTGCGACAGAGAGATGTAGTCTATCAGCACAGTATAGTCTCTTGTTGTTCCATCTGTTACCCCAGTGGCCAATAAATCTGAATCCTTCTTGTTTGCACCAGGTCTGGAGCCATGTATTAAAGCTGTTAATGTGATGCAGCCTTTTTGCCCCCTTACCAAGCACAGGTAGGACCTCTGAGAATGCAACAGTGTTAACAATGGACTTGAGTTTCTCTCCCAGAGCGAGTTTCTGAAAAATTTGATGATGGACATTGTTGCTGTAATAAACTTTGAAACAGCAGCTGTAATTTTTGTGCCATGACTCCCGCAAACTGTTGATAGAACTCTACAGTATAGCCAGACACTTTATACTGGCTATACTGGCTATACTGTAGACACTTTATTCCTTGACAGGCTCTTAATTGCCTCAAGAACTTCCCCAACCTGTATTGAGGCTCCAAGACATTCCCTCTGTAGATCAGTAAGGACAGGGCAATCAATTGCTCTCAAGAAGGCCTTCCTACTATCTTCACTATTTAAACAAGTAGACGTGAAAAGATCCCAATAAAAAGTTACAAAGTCTTCAAGATATCCTCTGCTCTAATGACAATACCAGCCCACTCTACATTTATAGTAGAAATATAAAGCTTTTTCTTCTGGAATTTCAATAATTGTGTGAGTAACTTTCCCGATTTATTACCTCCCGCATAGTAGCCTGTGTGATAAACAAATATATCTTGCTCAGCTTGCTGCATTAAAATTTTATTATAATCATATCAAAGTTTTGTCAATTGTTGGAAGATTAAATTATAATTTGTTCTGACATGAATCCTTTCCAAGTGGCTATTCTCTTTCTTTAATCTGTTTGTCTCCTTCAATAAATATTTCATCTTCCAAGCCGTAAGGCTAATGAACTTGCCATGCATGGTTACTATACTATAATGAATGTGTTCATTCTCATTTCTTGAAAAGAAATCCTCAATAAACACCTTTAACTTGTCCACTATAGTGGTACCCAGAAGAAGCCTATTTTGGAACTGCTATGGTGGACTTTGGATATCTTGAGACCATGCTCTAAAATTCAGACAAATAGTTGCCTAATCAGATATCTGTATTGGCTCGACATTACAATTAAGGATGTCATAGGGGAGAGACTTTGATACAAGTAAGTAATCAATTTCTGATTACGAGTGATGTGGGAATGAAAAATAAAAGCGCATTCTCTAGCAGCCGGATGGCGATGCCAAACATCTTCTAAGCATAAGCAATTCAAAACATTCTGAAATGCTCTCATGGTCCTTTTAGGCACACTCCTACTTCCAGAACGCCTATCTAAATTCTTGTTGAGAACAGTGTTAAAATCACCAGCCAATAAAATATTTCCAGTCTCAAAGGTCAGCAGAGTCTGGAGTACCATATCAAAAAACTATGGGGAGCCCAATACAGGGGCATACACATTCATTAATGTGCATCTACGGTCTGCAAGAGGCAGACTGACACAAACCCATCTATACTCAGTATCAGTTTTCTGTTGTTCAGTTTTAACAATCAATCCCTTCCTAATAATTACGGAAACCCCATTTTTTTATTCACTCCTGGTGAGAAAAACTGCTCATCAGCCCATCCTGTTCAGAGCTTGACAAAGGAAGCAAAGGACAGGTGTGTGTCTTGGAGAAATACAACATCAGCATTTAAAGAATTAAGATAGTTCAACATCTTTTTGCATTTAACTAGATAGTTAACACCTTTAACATTTAGGGGTATGTTTATTAAACTGCGGTAACGTAGCAGTGGCTACGTTAACGTGCGTTAAGTAACGTTAACACATGTTAACGTATCGTTAACGCACGCTAATGTTACATAACGCGCGTTAACGTTACCTAACTCACGTTACAGTCACCGGCCACGGTAAGTCCCGCAGATGGTGGAGAGAGGGTGGAGAGAAGGGGTCAATGGGCGGGGAGAGACCCCTGCCACACTAACGCGGGGAAATGAAGGGCTGAAAAGTACCAAGAATGAAAACCTGTCGGTAGATGCACATTTGCAGGAGAGAGAAACCAGCAATGTCAGCAATGTATAGCATAGGCAAGGAGCCCAAGAAAAGTAATAGTAGTGCTCCATTTGCAGCAACAGCATAGTGCCCAAGTATGAAAGGCCACTATGGCGATGGTGCAAATGGGGCATAGAGGGCTGCAGGCAGGACATGCAGTGGGGGCAGCTGGGACACAGGGTGGACTAGGCAGTCGCCTAGGTGACACATAGGAACATAGAAACCGGAAATCAGCAAGACCGCAGCTGACAAAGGCCAAACACAATCTACATACATCTACGTGGTCCACCCTAGCTAACAGTTGCCAGGGCACAGACCTGACATCCCCCCAGCCAACCCGTCCCCAAGCAGAAGGGACATATATTGGTTGGCAGTGATGGGGGGGATGTGAGGATGTCCATGTATGCCTCTCCACCCCAGACCCAGCTCTCTAGGCGACCGCCTACCCACACAGTGGATGGCCTGGGACTGAGCACTCACCGCACTGATAGCATATGGTCATGTCAGCATGGCAGGGTGTGTGTGCCCGTGCTGGAGGGGGCAGTGGTACCTGCCTGCAGTGGACCTAGATCATGCCCTGTACCAGTATATGGTGTGCAGTGCAACATAAAAGGTCTGGCTGAGGAAAAGTACAGCTTCAGGAACTACTGTGCATCTGTGGCAACAGAGTGTCCAGAAGCAAGAGGGTCCAAGGTTCAAGTCCCAGCTGTGGATCCTGCAGAGTATTTCCCTATATTTTATCCTTCAATGCAGATACAACAGCAACATGTGCAAAGCCCAAAGCAGCGGCGAACAGGGGTACAAACACCCACTCACACAGGCTCCACAATCCAAAGCTGCATGGAGAGTCAGGCTGTTGGCCCCAGCACGGAGCTGCAGTTATCACCAGAGCACTACTACTACCTCCTGCACAGTTTATCAGTGTCGGCACTGTGATCATGAATAGTGTGGTGGGCAGGGTTGCCAGCCACCCCTATCTTTGCACAATGCTACAATAGGAATGTGTGTGTGTGTGTGTAAGTCTAATCATTGTTCTGTGGCTGCCCACACCTCACTGGGCCCACAATGTCCCACTGTTACCAATGGCAACCACATGGGATGCCCGCAGATATGGCAGGTCCAGTGGCTCCCAGTTCTCCCTCCTTCACTCACCTGTTCATTGCCTTTTCTGAGTGCTCTATCTAGTGTTAGGGCTACATTTGTCTCTGTTCCGCCCAGGTCATGCATGTCATCCTGAGGCACCTTGCAACCCCCTAGAGCACACTAACCTAGGGCACCATAAACTTGTTAGGCCACCTTAACCTATGGTTCCATAGCCCAGGGTGCCTTCTGCGGTGCCTTGTCCAGGTTTGCCTAATATGGCGCTTAGCCTAAGAAGCCCTATAGGGCAACTTATGAGGAGCCTTACAAGGCGCCTTATAAGGAACCTTACACGACACTTTACTAGGCACCTTACAAGGCACCTTACTAGGCACCTTATAAGGCACCTTACTAGGCACCTTATAAGGCACTTTACAAGGCACCTTACTAGGCACCTTATAAGGCATCTTACAGGGCACCTTACAGGGCGCCTTACAAGGCGCCTTGTTATGTTCCTTGTAAGGTGCCTTACAAGGCGCCTTGTAATGCTCATTAGTCTAAGGCGCCTTGTAATGCTCGTTAGCTGCTACAACTTGCTGTAACAATGCAACGCCCACGCCTTTATATGGGCATCTCTACCTTTACCGTGGAACCTAACGTGAATGACATTACCGCAGTTTAGTAAACATACCCTTATATGTTTTGTCTTGTATCATTCCCATGAAAAATGCCTTTTCATTTTTATTGTGGTATTAATAAAAATCAGTAATATTTCCTGTTTCGTTTTCTACAAATAACAACAAATATATATATTTTCTTAGTTTTTTTCTTTTGTTTTGTTCTTCTGACAGTCCTTCTGTCCCATCCAAACAGGAGAGCAAAATACTTTAGAGAATCCATACCAGGCTTCATTTGGGGTCCGCTAGGCATATTCATATGGCAAAGTGTTTTTGTTTATTTTGTTTGTTTGGGCTTTTATACCAATTTTTGCTCTGTACCTCTGTTTTCTGCAGCACATGAAGACTGAACCATTTTCTCTTTCTGTTGATGGGTGATTTAACTGGTTATCAGACCTGAGCTAGAGCAGTTGCAAGAGGAGTTAGTTGATGCTGAGATACCATTGCATGTTCAGGATAAGGTGACACTACAGATTGACACAGACAACAATACTGTACAGCATAGAATGTATACCATAGGGGCATTTCTTTGCACTGAAAAAAGCTCTACTGGTCTTCTCAAGTTCCCATTAAAGCCCAGGATTACCAGGCTTATCTTAATTTTTCACAGTCAAATGCAGAAGAGGAAAGAGTGCTGTCTTGTTCGAAAGAATAAGACGCCATTCACACCAAACTTTGGTTTGATGGAACATTCTCCTGTATTATCCAATTAAACTTGGCAAATCCAGAGCCATGTTTCAAGTCTGAGATCCAAAAAAATTATAAATTCAACTAAATAATCACATCACAGTATAACAAAGCACATGATTAGAACAGGCCACAGGTTCAGCATCAGAGGTCTTCAAATTTTCTAGCTTTGAATGGAATTTCACAAAAGTAGAGACAGCTATTTTATTACACATTGTTGTTTCACAGCTTTTACATTTGTTTTTAAAAGTTCTTCTTAAAACTTATTAGAAAACATTTAGGGGTATGTTTACTAAACTGCGGTAACGTAGCAGCGGCTACATTAACGTGCGTTATGCAACATTAACACGCGTTAATGTTACATAACATGCGTTAGCGTTCCCGGCTGCGGTAAGTCCCGCAGAGGGTGGAGAGAAGGGGTCAATGGGCGGGGAGTGGGCGGGGAGAGGCCCCTTCCACACTAACGCGGGGAACTGAAGGGCTGACTCCTACCGCGACTGAAAATCTGGCGTTAGCACATATTTACAAGAGAGAGAAATGATTTTAGTGTCAGCAATGCAAAGCATAGGCAGGGAGCCCAAGAAAAGTGATAGTAGTGCTCCATTTGCAGCAACAGCATAGTGCAAGACAGCAGCTGAAAAAGGCCAAACACAATCCACCTACATCTACCTGGTCCACCCTAGCTAACAGTTGCCAGGGCACTGAACTGACATCCCCCCAGCCAACCCTCCTCCTAGCGGAAGGGGCATAATACTGGCAGGTGGTGATGGGGCGGATGTGAGGATGCCCTTGTATGCTTCCCCACCCCAGACCCTGCTCCCTAAGCAACCGTCTACCCACACAGTGGATGCCAGTGGATGCAGCTGACAAAGGCCAAACATAATCTACATACATCTACGTGGTCCACCCTAGCTAACAGTTACTCAGTATCAGTTTTCTGTTGTTCAGTTTTAACAATCAATCCCTTCCTAATAATTACGGCAACCCCATTTTTTTATTCACCCCTGGTGAGAAAAACTGCTCATCAGCCCATCCTGTTCAGAGCTTGACAAAGGAAGCAAAGGACAGGTGTGTGTCTTGGAGAAATACAACATCAGCATTTAAAGAATTAAGATAGTTCAACATCTTTTGCATTTAACTGGATAGTTAACACCTTTAACATTTAGGGGTATGTTTATTAAACTGCGGTAATGTAGCAGTGGCTACGTTAACGTGCGTTAAGTAACGTTAACACATGTTAACGTATTGTTAACGCACGCTAATGTTACATAACGTGCGTTAACGTTACCTAACTCACGTTACAGTCACCGGCCACGGTAAGTCCCGCAGATGGTGGAGAGAGGGTGGAGAGAAGGGGTCAATGGGCGGGGAGTGGGCGGGGAGAGACCCCTGCCACACTAACGCGGGGAAATGAAGGGCTGAAAAGTACCAAGAATGAAAACCTGTCGGTAGATGCACATTTGCAGGAGAGAGAAACCAGCAATGTCAGCAATGTATAGCATAGGCAAGGAGCCCAAGAAAAGTAATAGTAGTGCTCCATTTGCAGCAACAGCATAGTGCCCAAGTATGAAAGGCCACTATGGCGATGGTGGTGCAAAATGGGGCATAGAGGGCTGCAGGCAGGACATGCAGTGGGGGCAGCTGGGACACAGGGTGGACTAGGCAGTCGCCTAGGTGACACATAGGAACATAGAAACCGGAAATCAGCAAGACCGCAGCTGACAAAGGCCAAACACAATCTACATACATCTACGTGGTCCACCCTAGCTAACAGTTGCCAGGGCACAGACCTGACATCCCCCCAGCCAACCCGTCCCCAAGCAGAAGGGACATATATTGGTTGGCAGTGATGGGGCGGATGTGAGGATGCCCATGTATGCTTCCCCACCCCAGACCCTGCTCCCTAAGCAACCGCCTACCCACACAGTGGATGGCCTGGGACTGTGCACTACCAGCACCGACAGCATATGGTCATGTCAGCATGGCAGGTGGGGGTGTGCCTGTGCTGGAGAGGGCAGTGGCACCTACCTGCAGTGGACCTAGGCCATTCCCTGTACCAGTGCATGGTGTGCAGTGCAGCATAAAAGGTCTGGCTGAGGAAAAGTACAGGTAGCTCTAGGGACTACTGTGCATCTCTGCAACAGTGTGGTGCAGTACACACAGCCCATGTGTTCAGAAGCAGAGAATCACAGGTTCAAGTCCCAGCTGTGGATCCTGCAGAACATGAAGCAGCACATAGCAAAAACAGTAAGAGCGATCTACTTCAAGATCAGATCCCTCAGACACATACGCCCTCTACTCGAGCTGAGTGACTTCCGTACCATCTACCAAGCTGTCATCATCCCTCATTTTGATTATGCAAACGCCATCCTACAAGGTCTCCCTCAAGCAACCTTACATCCCTTACAACTCGCCATGAACAGCGCTGCGCGAATCCTTTTAGGAGCACCAAGGAGAGAGCACATCACACCCCTCCTGATGCCAGCTGCACTGGCTCCCCATCCAAGCCAGGATTAACTTCAAGATCTTAGTGATGACATTCAAGGCCATCAATGGGTTATCCTCTTCTTCAATATGTGACCTCATACAACAACCCATGCCCAACAGGATAAGAAGAACTGCTGCAACCAACATGCTAGCAATACCAAAAGCTATGACAAAATGCGCCATATCAACTTCAAATAGAGCCTACAGCCTGAGCGCCCCAAGCCTCTGGAACTCCTTACCACCACACATCAGAGCTATCCCCAATTTGAGCCAGTTCAGGAAGGCCGTTAAAACACTCCTCTTTATCAAATACCTCACAGCTCCCTCGAACCCCAGCCACCAGGTACGAACAACACACAATGACCCCATCTCACATATATACAGGTACCAATTTCAGTATCCCAGTTATGTACATAGTTTACCAATTACAGTATTCCATTTATGTACATAGATTCCACCGTTATCCAAGTTGATTGCTCCTGTTCATTGTAATGACCTGACTCTTGTTCATTGTCGGATTCTGTTTTGTTTTATGTAAACCGCGTTGATCGTAAATAGTGCGGTATATAAGAAATGTAAAATAAATAAATAAATAAATAAATAAAATGTTCCTATATTAAGGGAGGGAGTGGTGGCGGCGGCCTAGTGGTTGGGAGTAGGTATCACAGGCCAGAAGGTCAATGGTTCAAATCCCACTAAAGGACAGCAACCTTGGGCTGGAAAGACTGGGGTTTCTAGTCCCACAGGTGGTCTTGGGCAAGCCACTTAACCCTCCAGTGTGTGTGTGTGTGTGTGTCATATCCCCTCGTGTTAAATGTATCCCCCAACCACCTTGACCAGTGACCAGTGAAAAGTGGGATTTAAACACAGCTAAATAAATAAATATGTTATCCTACAATGTAGATACAACTGCCACACTGGACCTGATCACAGTGCCGATATTGCTAAACTGTGTAGGAGGTAGTAGTAGTGCTCTGGTGATAACTGCAGCTCAATGTGGGGGGCCAACAGCTGACTCTGCATGCATCTTTGAATTGTGGAGCCTGTGTGAGTGGGTGTTTGTACCACTGTTCGCTGTTGCTTTGGGCTTTGCACATGTTGCTGTTGTATCTGCATTGTAGGGTAAAATATAGGGACCTGCTCTGCAGTGTACTGCACCACACTGTTGCCACAGATGCATGGTAGTCCCTGGGGCTACCTGTACTTTTCCTCAGCCAGACCTTTTATGTTGCACTGCACACCATGTAGTGATGCAGGGCATGGCCTAGGTCCACTGCAGGCAGGTGGCATTGCCCCCTCCAACATGGGCACACACACCCCTGCCATGCTGACCTGACCATATGCTGTTGGTGCTGGTAGTGTGCAGTCCCAGGCCATCCACTGTGCAGGTAGGCGCCCGCCTAGGGAGCGGGTTCCTGGGTGGAGGGGGCATACATGGACATCCTCACATCCCCCCCCCATCACTGCCTACCAATATTATGTCCCTTCCACATGAGGGCGGGATGGCTGGGGGGTTGTCAGTTCAGTGCCCTAGCAACTATTGGCTAGACAGTGAACCAGGTAGATGTAGGTGGATTGTGTTTGGCCCTGGTCAGCTGCTGTCTTGCTGATTTCCAGTTTCTGTGTTCCTATGTGCCACCTAGGCGCCCGCCTGGTCCACCCTGTGCCCCAGCTGCTCATGATACATGTCCCGCCTGCAGCCCCCTATGCCCCATTTGCACCATCACCATAGTGGCCTTTCATACTTTGGCACTATGGTGTTGCTGAAAATGGAGTACTACTATCACATTTCTTGGACTCCCTGCCTATGCTGTACATTGCTGACACTGAAATGGTTTCTCTCTCCTGCAAATGTGCATCTAACTGCAGGTTTTCATTCACGGTAGCATTCAGCCCTTCAGTTCAGCGCGTTAGTGTGAAAGGAGCCTCTCCCCACCCACTCCCCGCCCATTGACCCCTTCTCTCCGCCCTCTCTTCACCTTCTGCGGTGTTTACCACGGCTGGGAATGTTAACGATCATTAAGTAACATTAACGTGCACTAACGTTACATACCGCATGTTAATGTTACCTAACGATCGTTAACGTTACATAATGCACGGTATGTAACTTTATTGCAGTTTAGTAAACATATCCCATAATTATAACTTTAGGGCAAACTCCAAAATATGTTTTAATTAACACCAAAAATAATTTTTATAGAGAATATATACAGATTCACACAGATCTATTTTTATTGTATATCAAGAGATAAATTATTATTTAGAACATAAGATGATTCACACCTATGAGTTTAATCAGGGATTTTTTCACTTCTTTGTTTCTTAAACTATAAATAAGGGGGTTTAACATTGGAATCAGAGCTGTGTTTAAAAGAGAGAACAGCTTGTCTTGTTCTGGTGAATACATTGAAGGTGGTCTCACATACATGCATATGACAGTCCCGTAAAATAGAATAACGATTGTGAGGTGGGAGGAGCAGGTGGAGAACGCTTTCCTCCTCCCCTGTGCAGAATGGATTTTGAGGATACTGGAGATGATACAGATGTAGGATAACATAGTTAACCCAAAAGGAACACATGAAAGAAACACTCCGTCAATAAATATTACAAATACAGTGATGGATATATCACTACAGGAAAGCTTCATCAATACTGTTATATCACAGAAGAAATGGTTAATCACATTACTCTCACAGAAAGAGAACTGAGATGTTAAAATTATATGGGGTATAACATCCAGAAAGCCAAATATCCAAGAAGCAGATGCCAGAAGGACACAGGCTCTCCTGTTCATAATGAGCACATAACGTAAAGGGTTGCAGACTGCAACATAGCGATCATAGGCCATGACAGTGAGAAGGAAGAAATCTGTAACTGTGAGAGACATGAAAAAGTAGAGCTGTGACATACAGACAGAAAAGGAAATCACTGTCTCCCCTTCCAATAGACTGTACAGCAGTGTAGAGAGAGTAACGGAGGTGTTACAGATGTCCAAGAAGGACAGGTTACTGAGGAAGAAGTACATAGGCTTTTGCAGATGAGGTTCAACACACACTAACATGAAAAACAAAAAGTTTCCCAACACAGACATTAGGAAGATCAGGAAAACCATGACTGAAATGAAGAGCTGCAGGTGAGGATAGTCAGAGAATCCCAGGAGAATGAATTCTGTAACTGAGGTCTTGTTGTCTTTTCCCATTGATTCAACATTCTTAATCTGCTGGAACATTCTAACAGAAATGACATTTCCTATGTGAAACAAATATTTATGTTAGCATCAATATTTCTGTTCTTACATAGCAGATGATGTCAATATCAGTGTTTTCATTCATCAAAATCTTCAGTATAATGCACTTACTTTAGGCTTATCAAGTATATATAATATTTTCTATCTGCATTACTGTGAGATTTAGGAGCCTGTTTACTAAACCACTGTATGAAGTTTTCACATAAATTTGCGTGAGAAATCAGTTACCAAATGACTACAGCACTCATCACCATCATCAGATCATGTCGTTGGAAATGATGGTACCGTATCTCTGTGCGGTCAGTAGGGCAGACTGATTAACCATTGCCAAGGCAGCAGTTGTGTATGCGGCTGGCAGCAGTGGGCTTAGCTCGGGATGAGGCAGAAAAGGAGAGAGAATGGGTGCGGATGTCATGACTGCAGATATCAGAGATGCTACTTCCTGATGAGAATTCGGTAGGTGCATCTGTGCTATCAGCAGTGCACTTCCAGCAGTCCAACATCTATAACATAACCTACATAACCTCCCAACCCCTGCAAAAGCACTCCTAGTAAATGCATTCATGGTATTTGAAATGCACTTAGAGTGTGGTAAATGTCTGCCCTGTGTGGTAAATGCATTGGCAGTTGCTGGGTGCACTCCCAACCTTTACTGCACATCCTTTGCAGTTATTGTATGTTACTTCCTTTCATGTCGCGAGAACATTTGATAAGATTATAAGCTACAAAGAGATATGTGAATGTCCAGCAATCTACAGAACAGTGAAAGAATTGTCCAACTACTGTAACAGGGTAGATAAATTCAATTAAAAAGAGCAAATGATTTATCTTCTGTTTTCCTCTGTTTTCTCCTTAGTCTGTTGAGATTTAGGGGCATGTTTACTAAACTGCGGAAACGTAGCAGCGGCTACGTTAATGCGTGTTATGTAACGTTAAGGCGCCTTAACGTTACATAACGCGCCTTAACGTTCCCGGCCGCGGTAAGTGCAGAAAAGGGTGGAGAGAGGGCGGAGAGAAGGGGTCAATGGGCAGGGAGAGGCCCCTTTCACACTAATGTGGAGAAATTAAGAATCCTAATGCAACTGAAAACCTGGCGTTAGCACACATTTGCAAGGGAGAGAAACCATTTCAGTATCAGCAATCTACAACATAGGCAGGGAGCCCAAGAAAGTTGATAGTAGTGCTCTATTTGCAGCAACAGCATAGTGCCCAAGTATGAAAGGCCACTATGGTGAAGGCGCAAATGGGGCATGGGGGCTGTAGTTGGGACATGCAGTGGGGGCTACTGGGGCACAGGGTGGACTAGGCAGTTGCCAAGTTGACACATAGGAACACAGAAAATGAAAACCAGCAAGACAGCAACTGACCAGGGTTAGACATGCCCATGAGTCCGTGTCCCACAGTTTCCCATCCAGGACACATTATCCAGAAGGCACCCCACGGGGTGCATAACATTGACAGGCAGTGCCGGGGGAAGCATGGACATCTATGTAGGCACCCATACCCCAGAACCCACACCTTAGGCAGCTGCCTACCTGCCCCCTGGATGGCCTGGGATGGCGCACCACCAGCACCAACAGCACATGGTCATGGCAGCATGGCAGAGGGGGTGGGTGATTGTGCTGGAGGAAGCAGTGGTACTTGCTTGCAGTGGACCTAGGCCATGCCCTGTACCAGTGTGTGGTGTGCAGTGCAACAGAAGAGGCCTGGCCGAGGAACATAAGGGTAGCCCCAGGGACCACTGGGCTGCTGTGGCAACAGTGTGGTGCAGTACACTCAGCCAGCATGTCCATGAGCTGAGGGTCAGAGGTTCAGGTCACATCTGTGGATCCTTCAGAGCATCTCCCCATAGTTTTAGCCCACAACGCAGCCACAAGAACAACATGGGCAAACCCCAATGCAGTGGTGCACAGGGGTACGGACACTCACTCACAAGGGCTCCACTATCCACAGCTTCATGGAGTGTCAGGCTGTTGGCCCCAGCAGAGAGCTGCAGTTATCACCAGAGCACTACTACTACCCCCTGCACAGATTAGCAATGTCGGCAATGTGATCAGGACTAGTGCAGCGGGTAGCGGTGTCAACCAACTCTATCTCTGCACAAAGCTGAGATAGGTGTGGGAGTGTGTGTATGTCTCTCCATTGCTTTGTGTCTGCCAACACCTCACTGAGCTCACATTGCTCACACTGCTTCCAGCGTTAGCCTGCAAATGTGCATAAGGAGTAAGGTATTGTGGGTATGGCCAAAACAGAGCGGACTGGCCATGATGCATCTGCACAGGGTGGAGGGCAATGGCTGGGACACTGTAGTGCCCAGCCACCACCTGTATGGACAGGGTGGCCACAGCATGTCATGCTGGGGGGGGGGGGGCACTCTCACTCTGACCAAGCAGTGACCATGGCATGTCTATGTTCCCACATAGTGCCACACATTATTTGTTTCCAATGATACCTGTGTGTTCTTGGTTTTGGGGCCTAATTACAGAGATACCTGCTTGGTGTCTGTGCTGTGCATCCCACTTCTGGGTGCACAGGGTTCCCCTGTGAGCATGCACTATGGACTGGTTAGTGGGCTGTCTGCAGTTTGCCTGTGCATGGTAGGAACACCTTGTAGGATGCTGTGCTGTCTTTTGATGAATGGTGGACTGTGGTATAGGGCAGTGGAGCCTTCCCCTGCCTACCCCAAGCATCATTGCTGGTCTGCAATGGTAACAGGTATGGCACTGGCCCTGGAGGGCTGTCATCCGCCAGCAGAACTGTGGTTGCTGGTACTACAGCCATTCCGCAGGGTGCAGGCACCTGTCCCACCACATCCTCATCTACAAACAGGGTGATTAAGGCCCCTTGGGGTATATATAGTGCATACTATATAGACCCATAGTGGCAGTGCTGCACAAACCTCATGCAAGTCTAGACTCCCCACTGCCCTGATAACAGGTACGCATGGCAGCCAGACCCTAATACCAGGTACACACTAATCTGGGTGGTGTCTAGTCCCACAGGGCCACATCTAACTGCAGAACACAGCTGGAACAGATGTACCTTCCACTGCACTGCTTGGAACACCTGTCACACACTGGCAGTGCTGAGAATGTGCAGCAAAACCTATCTCTAGCACCACATGTACTGTAGACCTAGTGCTGGGCACCCATCCTATCCCTCAGGGCGAACACAGAACCTGCACAATGGCATGGTCTGTAGCTACTCTGTGCCAGTATCATGGACTGTCTTACCACGCTGCAGTCCCGGAGAGGTGCAGAACCCATTTGGTGGTCAGCTGTTGGCCGCTGTTCTGCATTTGCAATGCATCATGGGTGCTGGTGGGGTTACCCTATCCTGGCGCACAGAACAGATGGTTTGTGCGGTGACCTGCAGTCCTTCTGTACCCAGCCATTGCTCTGTAACAAGCCATAGAGGTATAGCCTACAGGTTAGTATGCTGACGTTCTAGGCAGAGGTCATGGGTTCAATTCCTGTCTAAGGCAGATATTTTGCTTGCCTGTGACAGTCATTTCTTTGCAGATCTGTGCTGCCAGCCCATAGTACCCTCACCACAGTTGGCAACAATCCTTATAAGGAGTTACAAGGCTCCTAATTAGGCACAGTACAGGGCACATTACAAGGCACCTTATTAGGCACAGTACAAGGCGCGTTAGAAGGCACCTTATAAGGCACAGTACAAGGCACGTTATAGGGCACCTTATTAGGCACAGTAGACGGCATGTTAAGGCACGTGCCTTGTATTGTGCCTCATAAGGTGCCTTATAACGTGCCTTGTACTGTGCCTCATAGGGTGCCTTCTAATGTGCCTTCTAACGCGCCTTATCTTACACGGCTTTAATGCTGCCCCCGCCCACTCCTTTATATGGGCATCTGTATCATCAACGCGGAACCTAACGCAAATGACATTACCGCAGTTTAGTAAAAATGCCCCTTAATGTCAGAAAAATATCAGTGCTCCAATAGAAATAAAAACGAGGTAGAGTTCTAGCATTAAACTTGTTCCTGGAAAAAAATTGAATCCTTTGTCAAATATTTCTTTTATTGGACCAAAATAATAGTTATGAAAAAAATGCTTTCAATTTCATAAAAGTTCCTGTGAGAACCTAAAATTAGTTAAAAGAATGTATATGAGCAACCCAAGATGGCAAAATTCATCACCAAAGGAGATTTCCAAGATCTTACATCACAGGTCCAACAACTCCTGAAACCATCATCTGTAGTGTGAGCATATCCCAGATGAAGCCTTTGTGAAGGAGAAATGAAGATCTTTGTTCGATGAGAACTGGGTGAAAAGAACTTGGGCAGGCGATGATGTTTGAACTGCGGAAATGAAATTTTGCAGTTAAGTGAATTATGTACTTATTTTGATGGTGAAAAGTTTGATAACTAACAGGGCTATCTGGTTTTGTTTTGCAGAACCCTTTGGAGGTTGTTATACCTGTATATGAGTTATAGCACGGAAATGGTGCTTGTTATCAATTAATTATATAATTTATAAAAAGAACAAATATTTTTGAGTATTGGTTGATGATTTTGCTTATTAGATAGAGAGAATTGTTGGACCTGTGATGTAAGATCTTGGAAATCCCCTATGGTGATGAAGTTTGGCACATAGTGGGTCCAAAGCGTAGTCCTGAGGTCATTTTCTCCCTTTATAGAGCTTTAATCTTGAAGTTGTTATAGGAGTGTGTAGTTAGGTTAACTTTGTGAAGCTTTATATTTTTCAAGGAATAGTTCGGGTGGATTTGGTGATAGAGTTTATATTTGTTTTCCCTTGTTGCAGTGGTATGCAGGGGAGGGGTATGCCTCTTGGCCAGCTGTGAGCAGCTTCAGCAGGCAGAGGTGAGGGACAGTGATGCTGCAACATAGAGTGAGTGCAATCATGTAACCATGGCACCCCAATGTGCCACAATATTGCTCAGGTCAATCAACAACTCCATGTAGGGCCCACTACCACACCCCCCAGCAGCCATAATGTCACTAAATTGCCATGTGGCAGTGGAAACAAGACATATGAGGCAAGGATCCTGCCACAAGTGCCTGGAAGAGCCCACATGTCAGCTTACATGACACTGTCTTACTGCTAATAGCTACATAGCCCATGCCCTATAGGGGAGCTGACACAGGAGATTATGGCCCTGATATCCACAACCCAGGGATGCCCCTTAAAAGATTTGTATCAGTCAAGAAATGAATGGGTAGTGGCAGCACTTAATATGTGCTGATAATACACATTATCAGCTTTCATTTTTATCAATGCTATCCTCTGCTATATGTCATTTCAAAGAATCATATGTTGGCCAAAGTGGTGTGTGTTCTCAACTCCTGTATGTCCTCATACAAGGAAATTGTACCACCAACCAGAGAAGAAAGCAAGTAGCCCCTTGACATAGGACACCGAGCAGTGTGGATGGATGTGTCATGGGCAGCTGTCACCTGAGAGGTCAAAAAGGGAATGGTAAATGGGAGGCAGCAGGAGATGGCCGAGGATGATGTAAGGGTAAGGGAGAGTAGTACCAGTGTAGAGACAGGGTACCGATATGTGTTGAAAAGGAGGAGAACATGGTCGCTGAGAGACTGGGTATCAGTTAGCCGACAACCTACATATATTTTATTTATTTATTTATTTAAAAGGATTTAATATACTGCTTTATCTTTAAATCAAAGTGGTTAGCACATCAAACAATCAAGAGCAGGAGTGTGAATACATGCAGTGGATACATTGATTTGCGTGGTGTGGGTGAGCAGTGTGATTGATTAACTGGTGAGCTATATACATTGTGAATTATGAATAGGGGCTATATACATTGTGAACTATGAACAGGGGCTATATACAGGTAGAAGGGAGCTATATACATTGTGAACTATGAACTGGGGCTGTATACAAGTAGCAGGGGGGGATGCAGGGATCATTTATAGGTTGGAGAAGGCTGGTAGCTGGTTCATGTGATGTCCTTATAGTGTTCATGGCTTGTGTAAATTGGCTTGTGGGAGAAGGCTGGTAGCTGGTTCATGTGAAGTCCTTACAGTGTTCATGGCTTGTGTATTTTGGCTTGTGGGTTAATTGGTGTGATTGGTGCTTGGTGGTCTTCGTTGAATTGTTCATTGAATAGGGTGGTTTTGAGAAGCTTTCTGAATTCTTTTATATCAGTTGTTGATCTTAGAATATCTGGTAGGGCATTCCAAATAGCAGGTGCAGCAAGAGAGAAGGCTCACATGGATGTGGATTTGTTTGTTCTTGTGAATAGAGTGGGTGTTGGAATGTTGTTTTTGGTGCTACTTCTGTCTGGTCTTTTGCTTGCTTTGGTTCATGCACCTCAAAACCAAAGGCCTGCTGATATACCTGCAGAGGGTACTGCAGGGGCATGGGTGGAGGGATGGGAGACAGCATTCATGAAGTACAGAGGGAACAGATGAGGCTGAAGCTGTTGGGTACAGTGTGCATGTGGGGGAGGGGGCACAGGCCTCAGGAAGGAGCAGGAACACAGACTTCATTCAGTGTCTCCAAGTGGAGAGAGCAGCTGTAGCAGATGAGTTAGAACTTGTCCATGGCACATAAACCCACATGACTGAACCACATGCAGACAGGGGTCTCAGTCTGCTGCAATGTGGCAATGCCACCACCAGCAGTCATGCAAGCAACATTGGTCTATACCACATAACAGCAGCCCTGCAACCAGTGTACTATGTATTGGCTCTCCAATGGTGCTATGCTGGCACAAATAAGGCCCCAGTCTAACCAGATGACATGGCAGAATTAGTCAGGCTATGGGTCTGCCAAGCATAAATGCCATATTCCAGCAGTTGTCATGTTGCTATGGTGTACAGAGTGGTGTACACTGTCACAATACACATCTCATCTATATCACATCAGAGGCACTGCTAGTGTGAAGGGTCTGCCCAGTGGTTGGTATGCAGCCTGTGAGATCAGACAATGCACCACACAGTCACACCTAACAGACAGGAGATGTATAATTTTTCCTTGAATATTGCAAGGATGTGGTTGATTGTATTGCTTAACTTGTTTCTGTTATTCAAGAAAAACTTAAATAAAATAAAAAAAAAAGACAGGAGATGGGGAGCAAGGCACAACATGCAAGTCAAAAGGCTGTGCCCAAAAAGTGATCCCTGAGAGAAATGACACCCAGATAGGGCCACCTGGTATATGATGGTAAAATCATACATATGTCAGAAAAAATGGTAGAGCAGTCAGTGTGCCATCCCTGACACCTGGCCCAGCTGCAGCACCTCTGTAGCCACAAATGCTGCAATCCAGTGCAAGACAGGAACATGTGTCCCCTGAAAGGAGCCAGTATTGCAAGGGCCAATGGCCAGGGCCCTTGTAGGAATCAAACCCTGTCTGCCCAGGTTACATGAATAATGCCCCAAACCACTGGGCCAAAGTTGGCCTCATCTTGGATGGATATTGATGCTAGATTCTGGAGAGTGTGCTCTGACAAAGAACACAGAGGGACATGAACCAGTTATAGGGACACTAAAAGCCGCCCCACCTGATGCACAGGTGACCATCGTTTTTTTTTAATTTCAACATTTCTTATATACCGCCCCTTCAATTGATCAGAGGCGGTTTACATTGAACAACATTCCAGGGTCCTGGTTACAGAGAACATTTCAAAACTATAATACAATAAACTATATACATATTACAAATCTGTTTAAATAAACCAAAATGTAATGAAGGCTAGGTCTGAACTAGTTACATACTGTATTTACAACAGAGCAGAATACAGGCAGTTATTTGTACTGGGGGGGGCTGGAGGAGGAGATAGGGGGAGAGGCAGATGAGTTGTAGTATTCTGAGAAGAGGAGGGTCTTAAGTAGTAAACGAAAGTCCTGAAGGTCCTTCGTTAATCTTATAATATTGGGAAGGGAGTTCCATAGGGTAGGGGCAGAGTACCTGAAGGCTCTGTTGCTCGTTGCCTTCTTAGTTTTCCTTACTTAGGAAGGTATGGTGAGGAGGTCTTTTGTACTTTTTCTTCTGATCCTGATATCAGTTTGAGAATGAATTAGGGTTGAGGAGTGTGAGGGGGAGATATTGTTGTGTAGTTTAAAAGTTGAAATTAGCATTTTGTATTTTACCCTGGATGCAATGGGGAGCCAATGGAGATTGTAGAGTATTGGGGTGATGTGGTCAGTGAGGCTTGTTCTGGCTATGACTGTAGCGGTTACATTTTATGCAAGTTGAAGGCCTGTACTACAGTTCTGAAGTCTTGTGATTCCAGGTTTGGTCTGAGATGCTGTATTGTTTTTAATTTAAAGAATATTGCTCTTGCAGTTTGTTTGACTTGGGCGGTCATAGTGAGTGCCCTGTTGATAATGACACCCAGATACTTTACTGTTTGACTGGAAGTTCAGTGTCCTGAATTTTGAAGGTGGTGGGGGACGTAAAATTTGGTTTCTTGTTGTGAATAGGATTCCTGGGATTTTTTAGGTTAATTTGCATGTTATTTGCATTTAGCCAAGCTTTTGCTTCAACTATCCCATCAGTAATGTCATTGTATTGGGGGTTTCTTATGTCAACTGGGACATAAACCATTATATCATCGGCATAGATGTGATATTTGATATTGTATTTTTTTAATATTGGTCATATAGGCTGGATGTATAGATTAAATAGTAATGCTGAGAGGGCCGAACCTTGGGGTAAACCCTGTTCTCGGGGGAATGTTGACAATACTTCTTGGTTGATTTTTATGAATTGGTGACAATTGGATATGTAGGATTTAAACCAACTTAAAGTTGTTCCAGCAATACCTAAGCTTGCTAGTCTTTCTAGGAGGATGGTGTGGTCAGTGCTGTCAAAGAAGAGGAGATGTCTAGGAAGATCATGATGAATGCCTGATTTGGGTTGCCAAGTCCACAAATAAGTGTGTCAAATAATACTAAGAGGAGTGTTTCAACACCATGGTAAGTGCAGAAACTGTATTGATGGGGATCAAGTGGTGCGTTGAGTTCAATGACGTTTGTAATTGGAGTTGGACTAATTTTTCAATTATCTTTGCTAAAAATAGAATGCTCTCTATTGGTCGGTATGAAGAAGGGTGATCCTTGTTGAGTGACATGCTTTTAAGTATTTCAGTGAGTTTGGCATAATTCCTTGGGAGACTGTATCATTAATGATGTTGAGCAGTACAGGTGCTAGTTCAGCTTTTATTGTTCTTATCCAGGAGACTGGTCATGGATCAAGGCAAATAAAATGCTAGGAATCATAAGGAAAGGAATGGAGAATAAAAAGAAGGATATTATAATGCCTCTGTATCGTTTCATGGTGAGAGAACACCTTGAATATTGTGTGCAGTTCCGGTCACCATATCTTGAAAAGGATATAGCGGAATTAGAAAAGGTACAGAAAAGAGCCACCAAAATAGTAAAGGGGATGGAAGGTTAAGGCTTTTCAACCTAGAAAAGAGACGGCTGAGGGGAGATATGATAGAGGTCTATAAATTAATGAAAGGAGTGGAATGGGTAAACGTAGATCAATCCTTTACATCATTAAAATATCGAAAGACTAAGGGACATGTAACAAAGCTACAGTGTAATCCATTTAAGACTAAAAAGAGAAAGCGTAGTTACTCACCTGTAACAGGTGATCTCCGAGAACAGCAGGAATTTAGTTTTCACATATGGGTATCGTCGGTACCGATGGAGCCTGCGCGGGAACACTCGCCAGCGTCCAATTGGAACGCTTTTGGGAGCATCCCTCAGCACATGCACACTGCCTTCCCACCTTTCCAACTGTCCCTCTTCAGTTAAGTTTGTAGCTGAGTGAAAGGATAGAGGGAGAGAGGAAAGAGACAAAGAGATAGAGAGACAACTCCTAGGGGAGGTGGGTGGGTTGTGAAGACTAAATTCCTGCTGTTCCTGGAGATCACCTGTTACAGGTGAGTAACTATGCTATCTCCAGGAACAAGCAGGAATGTAGTCTTCACATATGGGGACTCCCTAGCTGAAAATGTCAGGGAGATAGCCCCAGGAAGGTGCCACCTTAGAAAGGTAGGCATCCTTCCTCCCATGGATCTCTGGCATTCCACCAGGGTTGGTGGGTAAGAGTTGAATTAGGTCTGAAAGAGATTTTGAAGAACAGCTTGGCCAAAGAAAGCATCCCGATGGGAGGCTTTATCCAGGCAGTAGTGGGCTGTGAAGGTTGTACTGAAGCCCAGGTGGCTGCTCAACAAATGTCATTGATAGACACAGAGTGGAGATTAGCCATGGAAGTTGCCATGGCTCTCACGTTATGAGCTGTGACATGGCCTTGAATAGAAAGACCCTTACTCTCATAAGTAAAGAATATGCATTGAGCAAACCATTTAGATAAAGTTATTTTGGAGACTGGAAGTCCCAAATGACTAGAAACAAAAGCAATAAAAAGTTGTGAGGACTTTCTATGCTGCTGTGTTCTCTGTAGGTGAAAGGCTAAGGCTATTTTACAATCCAAAGTATGAAGGTTTCTTTCTACATTAGAGGCGTGAGGCCTCAGAAAAAATACAGGAAGATATATTGATTGATTGAAATGAAAAGGCAAAACCACTTTTGGCATAAAGTGTGGATGAGTTCTAAGAACAACCTTATCATGATGAAACCTAGTATAGGGAGGATCAGCCACTAAAGCTTGCAGTTCACTAATGCGACGTGCATGTAATTAGGAAGATGACCTTCCAGGACAAAAACTTAAGGGTTGTAATGGCTAAAGGCTCAAAAGGTAGCTTTGTGAGCTGCCCGAGAACTAGATTTAGATCCCATGCCACCGGTGGTGGCTTAATGGGAGGTTTGGTTAATAGAAGACCTCTCATAAATCTGGATATGAGTGGGTGAGAGGAAATTGGTTGTCCATTCAGAGGCTTATAAGAAGCTGCAATTGCACTAAGATGGACTCTTACAGAATTGGTCTTTAAACCAGAATTTGATTAGTGAAGGAGATACTCTAGTATTGACTCTAAAGGTATGACAAGGGGGTTTAATCCCTTCTTGGAGCACCATATAGTAAAACGTTTCCACTTGAAGGCATACGATCTTCTTGTGGAAAGTTTTCTAGAAGCCTGAAGGATATCCTGTACCTATTGGGACAGGTTGAAATCCTGGAGGTCTAAGCCTTCAGCAACCAGGCCGTGAGATGCAGGGACTGGGGATTCAGGTGCCATAGCATCCCGTCCTCCTGTGAAAGGAGAACTGGAGCATGCCCTAACTCCAGAGGTGCAGCTTGAGAGAGATGTAGAAGCAGGGGATACCACGTTTGGCATGGCCACCATGGCGCTATGAGAATCATACGACCCCTGTCTCTCTGAAGCTTGAAGAGTGTTTTGGGGATGAGGGGAATGGTTGGAAGTCTTGACCCCAGTGAATGAGGAAGGCATCCCTTGCCTGACAATTGTGAGCCGGAATCCTGGAACAGAACCGTGGAAGTTTGGCATTCAGTGGACTTGCAAAGAGGTCTATGTCTGGAGTGCCCCAGAGATGAAATATCATTGCCACCTGGTCTAGGTGGAGAGACCACTCGTGAGGCAGCAGTACTCAACTAAGTTTGTTTGCCCAAAAGTTTTGAATGACTGGAAAATATACCCCTAGAAGGTGAATTCAATGCTCTCTGGCGAGGGCCCACAGTCGTAAAGCTTCATTGCATAACGACAGAGAGCCTGTTCTGCCCTGCTTGTTCACATAGAACATGGCTACTTGATTGTCCATCTGGACTAGGACTGTCTTGTAGCTGAGCTGGGCGTGGAATACTCGAAGAGCTAAATAGATTGCTCTTAATTCCAGGAGGTTTATGTGTAGACCAGCCTCCTGTGGAGTCCAGGTGCCCTGGGTAGAGAGATGATTCAGGTGTTCTCCCCAACCCACCTGTGATGCATCTGTTGTTAGGGTGGCCTGAAATAGGGTTTGATAAAAAGGAGACCCCACTGTCAAATTTTCTAGTGATTGCCACCATTGGAGGGACGAAATTAGTCGTTGAGAGTTTCTTATTTTGTCCGATAAATGTCCTGTGGCCTGTGTCCACTGTGTGGATAGGGTCCACTGAGCTGCTCGCATGTGGAGGCGAGCATAGGGAACTACATGAACTGTGGATGCCATATGTCCAGGTAACTGTAGTAGTTCTCGAGCAGTTAGGGAGGATTTCCCTGCTGCTTGAGAAGCTAGTTGTATTATGCAAAGACACCGGGCCTGTGGAAGGAAAGCCTTTGACTGTCTGGTAAAGAGAAGGCCCCCCTGAGCTCTGTAATTGCTTTCTTATATACCCTATACCCTCTGTCGCAACTCCTGCACAAAAGTCTTGTTCCGTGTGCAAAAGTTGCTGTGCTGTCTGCAAAGGTTTGCTAGTGCTGCTTGCAAAAAAGTCAGAGCTGTTTGCAAAGGTTTGCAGGGCTGTCTGCAAAAAACTTAAAAGCCATCTGCAAAAGTCTGCAGGGCTGTCTGCAAACTTTTGCAGAGGCTCTTTCCTTGGGATCCACCCTCATTAGCATATTAATGGCTTTTATTCTTGCTAATGTTGAGTCAATGACTGCACCCTGCCATTCCCTTTGTTTCATTAATCACTGTAGCTTCCGGCACCATAGTCTTCAGGGCTTATGAGTACTTTGTAGCACCAGCTTTGCTTGGCCTGTTTAACTTGTCCAGGCTTGCCCAACTTGCTCATGCCTGTTCAACCTGTTCAGGCTTGACCTGTCTTTTCTTAGCTGGGTCCATTTTCTATGCACTTGTCTTTTCTTACCTGGGTCCATTCTCTGTGCACTTCTGCTCAGGGTATGGTTCCCTCTGGCTTTACTCTTGTTGTGCTGGGCTCTGGGTATTCATTTTCTCAGCCCACTCTCCATGCCATCATAATGTATTACAGCCTCAGGCAAGGATGCAGCCATACTAGACATACCTATCAGCCAATTTCCCTTCAACAGGCTCCTGTGAATTCCAGGCACTGAGAATGAACAAGTTGGGATTTTGGGAAGTTTATTACTAACCCCAAGTATTGGAGGATTCACATTGTGTGAGACAGTGCAGTGCTGGCCTCTGCAACTGTGGGGGCTCGAATGAGCCAGTGGTCTAAGTAAGGAAAGACGAATATCCCCAGGGTTCGCAGAAATGCAGCTACCACTGCCATGCATTTCGTGAATACTCTTGGTGCTGAAGCCAGACCAAAGGGAAGAACCCTGTACTGGAAATGTTTTCCCTTGGAAAGGAATCGTAAGAATTTCCTGTGATCTGGATGGATCAGAATGTGAGCGTATGCATCCTTTAAGTCTAGAGAGCAAAGCCAATCCTGGCTTTGAAGGTATGGCAGGAGATTTCCTAGAGAAATCATTTTGAACTTCTCTCGGAACAGGTACTTGTTCAATTCTCTGAGGTCTAGAAAGGGTCTGTGTCCTCCTGTTTTCTTTGGAATAAGAAAATAGGGGGAGTGGAACCCTGCACCCTATTGAAGAATGGGTACCTCTTCTATTGCCCCTTGGGCAAGAAGTGTTGAGACCTCGTGATCTAGCAGATTGTCTGTGGAGGTTTGAGAATTGAACTGCCTTAGAATTGTGGGAGGGGGCATGCTGTGAAAATGAAGCTTGTACCCCTCTCCTACAATGGACAGAGTCCAATCTTCTGCTGTTATCTGATGCCATCTGCTGGCAAAGTGGCATAACCTGGCTGGGATATTGGGGGGTTGGGGATCCCTCATAGGCAGGAAGGCTAAGCTCTCTAGGAAGGAGTCAAAGCCCTTGAGGGGGCTGAACCTGCGGAGCTGGTTGGGCTCTCGGGCCTTTTGGCTTCTTTTGCTGTCTAGTTTGTCCCTTTTGGGCAACCTGACCCTGAGTTTGGCTCTGCTGGGTACAGGAAGGATAAAACTTCCTGTTTTTGGTGAAAGAGGGTTTTTTATAAGGCTTCTTTTTGGCTGGAGTGGCTGTAGATTTTGACAATCTATCTAGAGTGATATTGTCAGCATCTATCTTGTTAGCCTTTTCCTGCCAGTTCTTGCCAAAGAGATTCTCTCCTGTGCAAGGAATGTTATCTAACTTGTCCTGTACCCAAGTCTCCAAGTCTGATGCCTGAAGCCAGGCAATCCGTCATGCCCCAATGGCAATAGCAGAGGTTCTGCTGATGCATTTAAAGCAGTCAAAGGCTGCACGATTCATAAACTTGGAGACATCTTGAGCATGCTTAACTAGAGCAAGAAAGTCTTGTCTCTTGTCATCTGGGAGAAGTGGGCTCATAAGCTCCAAGTCTCCTGTAACTTCTTTGAGGAACATTCCCATATATAGTATATATGAACTGATCCTAGCTGAAAGCATGGAAGCCTGAAAAGTTTGGCACCCAAAAACGTCCAGAGTCCTGCATTCACGACCTGGAGGATTGGATGCATGCCTCTTTACACTTTCCATTCTACGCATGGCTGACTCCACCACCATTGAATGGTGTGGCAGCTGAGTCTTTTGAAATCCAGGACATGGCGGAACTCGATACATAGTATCAAGCCTCCTAGAATGAGGAGATGTAGTCAGAGGTGTCTCACACATTCTGAGCAAGAATTTCATGGATGGGCAGAGTGGCTGCCTCCTTTGGAGCTTTAGGATATTGAAGAATTTCCAATTCCTTTGCTCTGGGTTCCTTTTCATGAGCTACCATGATTGAAAGGTCTTTAGCAACATCCCAAATAAAATCCTGAAAAAATATGTCCTCTTGAGGTGACATTCTGCGTTGGGGAGAAGAGGAATCTTCCGGGATAAAAAATCTGGTACCAGCAGAATTGTCAGAGTCTTCGTAATCGGAGGATTTGAAGTATTCCTGACCACGAAGCTCATGCAAAGCACGGTCCTGGTATCGATCGAAGTCGGTACCGAGTTGATCCGGTACCGATCTGTCGATTCCAGCCAAAAATGGCATGGGAAAAATCCCCACCGGGGCTGGTACCGGTACCGGTATCTGCACCGGTGTAGGTACCGGCATCGGTATCGATGTCGGTACCGGTGCCCGTTGAACCATAGGTGTCAACCGTACCGTAGCTGTAAGAAGAGCTGCAATACTGCGTTCGATAGCGAGAAACCTCTGGTCTATCGACGCTGCCGATTCCTGGGTGTCGGTACCGGTGAAAACGGCTGGGACCCCTGAGCATGACACCAGTAGTTCTTGCGAGGTCAAGGCCTCGAGAACATCCTGGAGCCCCATTGATGCTTTGGTTCCAAGGGCAATGACAATGGCCTCTCGATGCTTAGCAGGAGAGCTACCCTTTGAGGACCGGATTTTATGTTTAGTTACCGGAGATCCATGGGAGGAAGAAGAGGCTCTTGAAGACGTCGATGCAATGGATCTGGCCTCTGAAGAAAAGAGGGTACCGAGCTTTGCAGCTCAGTTCTGTCTTCCTCTTTTAGTCATCCCCATACAGGAGAGACATTCAGATGGAGAATGTTCAGGCCCTAAACATTTAAGACACCAGTCATGGGTGTCAGTGACAGAAATGGTACCGCCACACTTAGTACATTTTTTAAAACCACTAGCTGTTTTTTCCATGTTTTAGGAATATGAGGCCTAATGCCCAAAATGGCACCTAGCACCGAAAAAAGAAAAGTTTCTGAAGAGAAACAGTTCAAAGTATATATATATTTTTTTTTTTTTTTTAAGAAAAGAAAGGAAAAGAACCGGCGGTACCGGTAGGCGTCGTGCGGAGGCAAACGCGACCACAAGAAAACAATTTTAAAGATAGAATTTTCTGCGGTGACAGGGTATGAGTCCTGTCGGCTCCATGGAAAATGAAGAACTGAAGAGGGACAGTTGGAAAGGCGGGAAGGCAGCGCGCATGTGCTGAGGGATACTCCCAAAAGCGTTCCTATTGGACGCTGTTGAGTGTTCCTGCGCAGACTCCATCGGCACCGACGATACCTATATGTGAAGACAACATTCCTGCTTGTTCCTGGAGATAATATTTTTTCATTCAACATATAATACAACTCTGGAATTTGTTAATGGAGGATGTAATGACAGCTGTTAATGTAGCTGGGTTTAAAAAAGGTTTGGACAAGTTCCTGGAGGAAAGGTCAATAAACTATTATTAAAGAGGACCCAGGTAATCCACTGCTTGCCACAATAGAAGAATTATGGAACCTGTCTGTCTTTTTGGGATACTGCTAGGTACTTATGACCTTGATTGGTCACTGGTGGAAACCGGATACTGGACATGATACATCTTGGTATGACCTAGTATGGCCTTAATGCATTATTGGAGAACAGGGGACCTTAAGGGTAGGGTCCAACCTCAGGCCCGAGGAGCTGAGTCTGTAGTACAAAATGGAAAACGGCCAGAAATGAAATCCGAGCTACTAACACACATAGTCACAGACATGATGAGCAGCAGGGTGTGAAGATATATGTCCAGAATTGGCAGTGGTAGAGAAGGGCACAGATAGGAGCAATGTTTCTTGAGAAGACGGGTAATATGACCATCATGAGATTCCAGACAATGAAGCATACAGCTGAATCCTGAACAGACTGAAGGGGAGAGAGATGACACATGGGGACATCTTCAAGGAGGGAATTTCACATCTGTAGTCGGCAGTGGATTCAAGAGGGGAACCATGTCATAGTGGTGTTGTCAGTAAGGAAAGGCTGAATTGCAATGATGTAACAGAGGAGAAAGCAACAGGTCATAGCAATCAGTTGCATATGCGTGCAGAAGGTGAGCGAGGAGTGTAGTATGACTCAAAGTTTGTGAGCAGAGGAAAAGGAATGTAGAAAGAGGGAAGTGGCATCAGGGGCCAAAATGAGAGGTCCCACTTAGCCCTTGTTCAATAGCAGCCCACACGGAGACATGCAGACATTGATACCTCACTGTTACCTCATTGCTACCTCATTGCTTGCAAAACTACCATATGCTGCACAGCCTGTAGACTGTAGACTCCATTGCTACCTCAATGCTACCTCATTGCTTGCAAAACTACCTTATACTGCACAGCCTGTAGACTCCATTGCTACCTCACTGCTGGTAATATAACATATGCTGCATAGCGTGTAGAATCCATTGCTACCCCATTGCCACCTCATTGCTTGTAAGATAACTTATGCTGCATAGCCCCTCCCTGCTCCTCTATGGCTCCACATTACATTATCCTCCTTTTCCTCATACTCCCCAACTGTTTCCCCTCCTACCATCACCTTCATTCCTTTGCTCCCTATCCCCCCTTTACCATCCTCACTTCCCCTCCACTCCGTCTTCTAACCAATCATCAGCTCTTGAGCTTCATCACTCTCTCTCTCTCTCATTCAACCATCCCCTCTCTCTCTAAGGCAACCTCACCTTCGCTTCTGCCATACTGTCTCCTCTCTACCGCATACTCTGCTACTCCTTCTCCTTCTCTCATCTGGAGATATCAACCCCAACCCTAGCCCCCCCCCCCTAGATTTCTGTCTCACTCTGAAAAGAGATCTTCACGCAACATATCTAATCTTTTCCATATCCCTCTCCTTTCCCCTTCCACTCTCCCCTTCTCATGTGCCTCATGGAACGCACACTCTGTCTCTAATAAACTTGCTTTTACTCATGATCTCTTTATCTCTAATGCTCTACAACTTTCTTGCCCTAACTGAGACCTGACTCCTCCCAGATTACACCGCATCTACTGCTGCTCTCTGCCATGAGTTTTCCCACACACCTTGTCCCACTGGCCGTGGTGGTGGTGTTGGGCTTCTACTTTCTCCCTCTTGCCAATTCCATCCCCTCCAGCTGCCTCAGTCTCACTCCTTTCTCTCTTTTGAAGTACACTCCATTTGTATTTTCACCCCACTTCCTCTCTGGGAGCTGTTATTTTTCGACCTCCCGACAAGTCTGCTTCTACCTTCCTCACCGACTTTGACTCGTGGCTTTCCTTCTTTCTGGATTCCTCTTCCCCCACTCTTATTCTTGGGGATTTCAACATTCATGTTGATAACCCCTCTGATCATCATGCTTTAAAGCTCCTCTCCCTTACCTCCTCGTTTGACCTCCAACTTTGTTCCACTGCCCCCACTCACCAGCATGGCCACTGCCTGGACCTGATATTCTTCTCTAGTTGCTTACCCTCAAACTTCAATAACTCAGTTCTTCCCTTATCTGACCATCACCTTCTAAGCTTTAATCTTTATCATCCGCTGCCTCAGCCTCGTCCTGTCTCCTCCAACCTATTTAGAAATCTTCTTGCTATTGATCCCTTGGCTTTCTCTTCCACTATCTCTTCATCTCTTTCCGCCACTATGCCATCCAAGTCTGTTGATGAGGCAGTAACTTCCTATAATGCTGCACTCTCGCTCCACCCATCCCACGTCCTGTGAGATGTTCTGCACCCCAGCCCTGGCTTTCACCCACCACCCGCCATCTACGCACCTGTGCCCATTCTGCTGAGCATGCTTGGCTCAAATCCCGTGTCCCTGCCGACTTTCTACACTTCAAATTTATGCTTGTCTCTTTCCAATCAGCCATAGCCCTTGCCAAACAATTCTTCCTATGTCCATCTGACTCTCTCTTGCCTTTGACCCTTTTCTCCGTCTCTTTACTACTCTCAACTCTCTCCTCAAGGTGCCTCCACCTTTGATCCCTCCCTCCCTTTCTGCCCAAACCCTTGCAGACTATTTTCATGGCAAAATCCACAAGATCATCCTCCAATTCCCCACAAAATCAACTACTCCCCCTCTTCACTCCCAACTCTCCCCCCCCTACCTCTGCTACCATCTCTTCCTTTCCTGTGATCTCTGAAGAGGAAACTGCACACCTTCTTTCTTCCTCCAAACTCACCACCTGCTCCTCTGATCCTATCCCCACCCATCTCCTAAGCCCCGTCTCCTCCACCATTGTCCCTTCCATCTCTCATATTCTCAACCTATCACGTTCCACTGCAATAGTCCCTGCAGACTTCAAACATGCTGTGGTCACACCTCTCCTCAAGAAACCTTCACTCAATCCCACCTGTTCCTCTAATTATTGACCCATTTCTCTCCTTCCCTTCATTCCCAAACAACTTGAACATGCGGTTCACTGCCACTGCCTTGTCTTCCTCTCCTCTCATGCCCTCCTGGATCCCTTACAGTCTGGCTTTTGTCCTCTACACTCTACTGAAACGACTCTTGCCAAAGTCTCCAGTGACCTATTCCTGGCAAAATCCAAGGACCTTTACTCTGTCCTCATTCTTCTTGACTTCTCTGCTGCTTTTGACACTGTTGACCACAATCTTCTCCTCGACACCCTGTCCTCACTTGGTTTTAAGGGCTCTGTACTATCCTGGTTCTCCTCCTACCTCTCCCATTGGTCCTTCTGTGTGTGTTCTGGTGGCTCCTCCTCCTCTGCTACCCCGTTCCCAGTTGGTGTACCCCAAGGATCTGTTCTGGGTCCGCTCCTTCTCTCTCTCTACACCCAGTCACTTGGTGCGCTTATCTCTTCCCATGGCTTTCAGTACCATCTGTATGCCAATGACTCCCAGAGCTACCTCTCTACACCTGAAATCTCTCCGGCAATCCAGACCCGGATCTCTGCCTGCCTTTCTGACATTGCTGCCTGGATGTTTCACCACCACTTGAAATTGAACATGGCCAAGACTGAACTTCTTAACTTTCCCCCTAAAACCTCCCCTCCTCTTCCTCCTTTCTCAGTCTCTGTGGATAACTCTGTAATCCTTCCTGTTTCCTCGGCCCCCAAACTGGGGTTGTCTTTGACTCCTCTCTCTCTTTCTCCACACACACATCCAGCTCATAGCTAAGACCTGCTGTTTCTTTCTCTACAACATTAGCAAAATCTGCCACTTCCTTTCTGAACACACTACAAAAATGCTTATCCACTCCTTAATCACCTCCCATCTTGACTACTGTAACCTATTCCTTGCTGGTCTCCCTTTGAATCATCTCTCTCCCCTTCAATCTGTGCAACACTCTGCTGCGCGACTAATCTTCCGCCAGCCTCGTCATGCCCATATCACTCCTCTTCTCAAGTAACTTCATTGGCTCTCTATCCGTTTCCACATCCAGTTCAAACTTCTCCTCCTGACCTATAAATGCATTTACTCTGTGGCTCCTCAGTACCTTTCCTCCCTTATTTCTCCTTACAACCCCCCTCGGGAACTCCGCTTTTCCAGAAAACTGCTCCTGTCTGTGCCCTTCTCTTCCACTGCTAACTCCAGACTTCGCTCCTTTCACCTTGCTGCACAATATGCCTGGAACAAACTACCATATGCCAGGCACCTTCCCTAACCCTCTTCAAGTCCAGGCTGAAAACTCTCCTCTTCGCCGCTGCTTTTGGATCTTGGCTCTCCTGATCTCCTTCTCCTTCCCTTGCTTTATCCTTGTCTACACCTTCTGTGTTTGTCTTGACTAGATTGTAAGCTCTGACGAGCAGGGACTGTCTCTTACTTGTTTGTACAGCACTGCATACGACTTGTAACGCTATATAAATGCTTATTATAGTAGTAGTAGTAGTAGCTATGTTAGCTAGGTTGGCAGCGATGTAGACCTGATTTCTGGAGAAAATACCATATCAGAGGTAAATCTGACAGTCGGCAGTACAACAATGGGTGCAGAAAACCATTGAAGTAGATCAGTGAACCCTAGGACTAGGTATGGAGAGAGGAAAGAGTAGTCCCACAGCCATGGAGTCCAAACTGAGGGCAATACACACTTGCAAAGATATGGATATCAGGTGCTGAGTGAGGCAGAACCAACCATAGAAGACGATTTCTAAGTCCAACCACAAGAGGTTCAACCCTGCATGGGCCATGTTTCGGCAGTTGGCCTTCATCAAGGGTTTATATATGGTATATATGATCATCAGATGAGGGAAATTGTGGTTCAGTGATCTGCACTATAGCACTGAAGATGCTTTATCTACTTGATACAGCATCCTCAGCACTATAGTGCGGATCACTGAGACCAAAATTTCCCTCATATGGTGGTCATATATACCATTATTTATTTGTTTATTTTATTTATTTAACAGTTTTTTTATACCACTTTATCATTTTGTCAAAGTGGTTTACATTGTAATTTAAATGTGGTAATGCATAATAAACAGGGACATTGATAACTTGGATTCTTCTGAGACAATTAATTAGATGATAACAGGTTCTCACACCCATGATGAAGGCCCACTGCCAAAACATGGCCAGTGTAGGGTTGAACCTCTTGAGACACTAATAAAGGTTTGGACTTAGAAATTACCTTATATTGTTCCTGATGGTCCCACACCCATGGACAATGTAGTAGTGTTACCTAGGTAGAATGTGCCCCCCATGCTATGTGACTGTACAACATCAGGGACTGAGCAGTGCTAACTAAAACCCCCATGAAGGAAAGATCTTGCACTCCCTCACTCTGCAACAAAGGAACAAAGGAAACTACCACCCAAGATGAGACTGATTCAATCTTCTTGCTTTTCTGCCTCTCCACCTCCTCAGAGCACTCTCCTCTGCATATGATCTGCCTGCTCTGCCTTCAGCATCATCCCTGGCACAGAGATCACCTTTAAAAACCTGGCGTGCTACAGGCACACCCGTGCCTGGCGGGCCCACACCTGAGGGCCCTTTGGCATGGCCCTTAGGCGAGGCACGTAAGTGAGCACAGTTTTCTGGATATTAACACGCTGAAATGTCAAGTGCTATAGCCTCTGTCTCCAACCAAATCATTCAGACACCACCGACACCACAGCACAAACTCTCCATAATCTGCTTATGACCAATAGTATGAACTGTAAGTTTGCATTAATTCACATAACTCTCTGTACATGACTACTTTTAAAACATTCAACTGTACATAATCTACACATTACCATTTGTACCTCGGTGTAACTATTGCCCAGTGGTTTACTCTACTAGTGCTTGAACCTGTTTCTCTAATTAATCTCTACAATTTAGCTGTTTTACGGTTTCCCCAAGGCACTCAACTAGCTACTGGGGAAGAGCTGAAGACTTTTCAGAGTAAAGCCAGCATTTATGATGTGGTTGGATCAAAGCCCTTGGAACGTCTGACTGCTGATGTAGCTGCGCATGAAATGAGAGCCAGAAGCTGTAAAGATGTCTTACACATTGGAACATGGAACACACGAAGCATGAACCAAGGGAAGTTGGAGGTGGTCAAGAATGAAATGGAATGTGTACAACTTGATCTGTTGGGTGTCAGCGAACTGAAATGGACTGGCATTGGGCACTTTGCATCAGATGATCACATGATCTACTATGCTGGAAATGAAAGACAAAGAAGAAATGGTGTTGCATTTATAATAAAGAAGAAACTTGCAAGAACTGTAATGAAACACAATGCAGTCAGCGAACGCTTAATCTCTATTCATCTATGAGGAATGCCTATCAACACAACTATAATTCAAGTATATGCCCCAACAACAGCTGCAGAAGAGAATGAAATTGAAGAGTTCTATGAACAAGTACAAGCTGAAAATGACAGAACATGCAAACAGGATATCCTGATAGTCATGGGTGACTGGAATGCAAATGTTGGCAACAAAGAAGAAGGCAAAATGGTTGGAGAAATGGACTTGGCAACAGAAATGAAGCTGGAGAAAGACTGATAGAATTTGGCAAGACCAACGATCTATTCATCTCAAACACCTTCTTCCAGCAACACAAGCGGCGACTGTACACATGGACTTTGCCCAATGGACTGCATAAAAATCAAATTGACTACATCTGTGGAAGTCAATGATGGAAAAGCTCTATAACATCAACAAAGACAAAACCTGGAGCTGACTGTGGTACAGATCATCAGCTACTAGTATGCAAACTCAAGCTAAAGTTTAAAAAGAGCAAACCACTCATAAATGCAGCAAAATATGACCTTGAGAATATACCACTGGAATTTAAAGACTGCCTGCAAAATCGATTTGCTGCTTTAGATACAAATGACAGAGCTCCAGAAGAGGTATGGAATGACATCAAGAAGGTAGTATTGGAAGAAAGCAAGAAGTCTCTACAAAAGGTGAAAAAGAAAAAACGGCCAAAATAGATAAAGGAAGAAACTCTGAAAATTGCCCAGAAATGCAGAGAAGCTAAAGCCAGTGGAGAAAGAAAGACAGTCACAGAACTCAACAGATATTTCCAACATGCAGCAAGACAGGACAAGGAAAAGTACTACAATGACGCATGCAAGGAAATAGAAGCAGAAGCTATTAGAGGAAGAACAAGATCGGCTTTCCTAAAGCTACGACAGTTAAAGAAAAAGTTTCAGCCTCAAACTGGAATGCTACAAGATGCTCAAGGTTCTATGTTGAATGATGCTGAGAAGATTAAGAAAAGATGGAAGAAATATACAACGTTTTTATATGATAAAGATCAAGTGGACCAATAGCCGTTTCAACCTGTACCTTATGATCGGGAACCATTGGTGATGAAAGAAGAAGTTGAAGCAGCATTGAAAGCCTTATCAAAGAACAAAGCACCAGGCATTGATAGCATTCCCATAGAAGTATTACAACAATCTGATGCAGCCGTTACCATACTTACAAGGCTCTGCCAAGAAATATGGAAGACAACATCATGGCCAACTGACTGGAAAAGATCTGTGTTTATACCAATACTAAAGAAAGGTGATCCAACTGACTGTGGAAATTATCGCACAGTCGCTCTGATCCCACATGCCAGCAAGATTCTACTGAAGATTATTCAAAAGAGACTACAAACATACCTGGAACAAGAACTACCTGAAGTGCAAGTAGGGTTCAGGAAAGGGCGAGGAACGAGAGACATCATTGCGGAAGTGAGATGGATCCTTGAAAAGACTAAAGAATACCAAAGATATCTATTTGTGCTTTATTGACTATAGCAAAGCTTTTGACTGTGTAAACCATGAGAAACTCTGGGCCACATTAAGAAGCATACCAGAACACCTGATCGTACTCTTGCACAATCTGTATATTGATCAAGAAGCAACAGTTCGAAGGGAACAAGGAGAAACAGAATGGTTTAAAATAAGCAAAGGTGTAAGACAAGGCTGCATACTTTCCCCCTACCTGTTTAACTTATATGCAGAACAAATCATCAGAGAAGCAGGATTGTATGAAGACAACAGAGGTGTGAAGATTGGTGGAAGACTTATCAACAGCCTTCGCTATGCTGATGATACCACATTACTGGCTGCAAGTGAAGATGATCTGAAACATTTGCTTCTCACAATCAAAGAACATAGTCTCAAAATGGGCCTGCACCTTAATGTAAAGAAGACAAAAATCACGACAACTGGCATAATCAACAGGTTCATCTTTGAAGGAGAAGAAATTGAAAACGTGTACAACTTTAACCTACTTGGATCAACTATCAATAAAGAAGCAACAAGCAGTCAAGAAATCAGATGACACATTGCTCTTGGCAGAATGGCTATGAAAGACCTAGATAAGATTCTCAAGAGCAGAGATGTCTCTCTCCATACAAAGATTCAACTTGTTCAAGCCATGGTATTTTCAATAACATCATATGGATGTGAAAGCTGAACAGTGAAAAAGATAGACAGGAAGAAAATTGATGCCTTTGAATTATGGTGCTGGCGGCGAATACTGTGTTAACCATGGACTGCTCGAAGAACAAACCAGTTGGCACTAGAGGAGATCAAACTTAAGCTTTCTTTAGAAGCTCAGATGACAAGACTTTGACTTTCATACTTTGGACACATCATTCAAAGAGAGAGATCATTAGAGGAAGACATCATGCTTGGCAAGATAGAAGGTCAACGCAAAAGAGGAAGGCCAGCAATGAGATGGATCGATACAATAACAGCAGCTATGGGTACCAGTCTATCAACAATGAGCCGCCTGACTGAAGACCGAACACAATTTAGGAAAGCTATCCAGAGGGTCGCCATGAATCGACTCCGACTCGACAACAACACGGTTTCCCTAAGAATAGTTATTTCTGCATAAGCTAAGCTATAACTTTTGTTCAATGGAGTATCTACTGCTAATTATTCTTGCTACCTGTGCTTGGATTCACAACAATTTTATCCTGGCTGATAACTGTTTTCATCTCACATGCTGAGGTTAACATACCATTAGTACATGTTCTCTCTGGCTCACTATAAATTGTATCTTCCTTGCCTGTCTGAATTATCTTGTAAAACATGTCCCCAAGGGAGGTACCAGATTTTCATCTGCTCTTTATCTGTTACCTCCTTCTTAGTTTATTATTGATAACTTCCACACTTAACCTCACTTACACGCAATCCATTACCATCATATACAACCCAATTAGATATCGATACACAGTCCCCTATCTCAGACAGCCTTACATCATGAAACCAAATCCTAACAGACTAATCAGCCTCAAACTCAAAACAATCCCCCTACCCTCCCCAACCATAACCTCACCACAACCTAAACACTTACAATGTTACTTCATAAATGCGAGACCAATAAGAAATAAAATTCCAGTTTTCCAAGATTTACTTATTGACCACTCGCCTGACCTAGCCTGAGTAACAGAGACCTGGCTCTCCGACACTGACACAGTAATAATTAACCAATTGAAGGCCCCAGGCTGCGATATTTTTCACTCCCACAGAAAAAGAGAAGGGGGAGTTCTCCTAATCATAAAAGAAGATCTTAAGGCATCCCTTATCACCTCAGACAACATAGAAAAAAATGATATTCTAACCATAAAAAACAAACAAATCCACATCTGCCTAGCATATAGACCACCTGACTCAAAACCTGATAACCTCAACACTCTTACAGAACTACTATGCTCTTTCACAGACAAGAAGCCAATAGCACTGCTAGGTGACCTTAACCTACCATCCTTACCACACAATCACGTCAGCCTTTCTATCCTCCTTAGGAGACTTGGACTACATCCAAATAATCAACACCCAAACTCATGTTAAGGGCAACATGCTAGACCTAGCATACAACCCATTATCACTAGAAATACAACATATTCCCCGGTCAGACCATCATTTAATAAAGCTCCAACTTCCATACTATGACCTCATGCACTCAAAACTTACCTATACCCACCATCACAAAAGATACAAGAAATTTGATAAAGATGACTTTCTAAAACAAACAAGTCAAAACCTCACCTAAATCCCAACTGCAATAACTTCCTGGAATGAAATGATAGCTGACAAATTCATTCTACACATGCGCCATGTATACCCTACAAGGAAACAATATGCACCATGATTCAGCACTGAACTAGAACAATTGAAAACAAAGTTGCATAAAATTGAACATAAATGGCTCCACAGAAAATCTACAACCTTCCAATCACAATATATGGCTACACTCAAACTCTATAAGGGTACCATTAACTCCTGTAAGAAAAACCACTACTCCAGCATTCTATCGAAAACCCTAAACCGCCCAAGGGAGCTTTTTGAAATAGTGAAATCACTAACCAACAAGACATCCAATAAAGACACTGAGCCCCCCATAGCACCCCAAACCCTAGCTAACTTCTGCAAGGATAAACTAAAACATAAAGACCTATCCATAAGTTATCAAAGCATACCTCATTCCCCAGAAAACATACCTCACCCACCACAACCCCCCCCCCCCCCTCTGCTCAAGGTTCACCCCTACATCCAAGGATGCACTCGGAAATATCATTTCCAAGCTAAAAACCACCACTGGTTAGCTGGATAAAAGCAACAAAATCAGAACTCTCTCCTTTTATCCTCCCTATTATCAACCCCTCCCTACAACAAGGCCACTTACCATCCTCTCTTAAACATGCACTAATTTGACCTATTCTGAAAAAACATTCCATGGATAAAAATTCCCCAACATCATGCAGACCTGTTTCCAGTTTCCCTTTAATGGCCATATGTTTAGAGAAATATTTCACATTCAACTTCAGGTTCATATTGAATCCTTCAACCCACTAGATGAGCACCAATATGGCTTTCACCCATAGCACAGGGTTGAGACACTCCTCACTGTTCTGTTTGACCCACTCACAGGTCTTTCTCCTCATATTTTTAGACATTAGCGCAGCTTTTGATAGTGTAAACCAACAAATTATGATCTCCAGATTACATCAAATAGGAATCAAGGATACAATATTAAATTGGTTTTCCTCTTATCTGTCAGGTCAAATACAACAGGTAAGAATAGAAGAACATCTTTCTGATCCCTCCAAGGACTACCACAGGCTTCCTCCCTCTCAGCCCTCCTTTTTAACATTTATATCCAGTCCATCTGTACTATTTTCAAAAAATCCCAGATAAACTATCATATATATGTGGATGATATAACGTTGTATTTATTTATTTATTTATTTGACAGGTTTTCTATATCGCCTCTTCATAAATTCAAAGAAGTTTACATGGAACAAGTTCAACAACAAGCTTTTACATAGGCAGGGAACTGAAACTTGGAGGATTATAAGGGTTAATAGTACATTTAACAAATGCTAACTATATATATAATGTTGCTGTGGGTTGATGGGATACTGGAGCAATCAACAGTTGTCCATTATATACAGTTGTTATATCACTATTTGGCATTATATTCTAAATGAGACCATGATATTCAAGGAAGAGATGGGTCTTTATGGCTTTCCTGAAGTCCAGTAGATCTGTGATTGTGTGTATTGAGGTGGGTAGTTCATTCCATAAATGTGGAGCATACAGAGAGAAGGCTCTACTGCAAGTGGTCTGTTTTGCTGTTTTGTAGCTTGGTGGGGTTTCCAGGATGTTGGGGTCTGCACCTCTTCTTGTTCTGGTCAGACACACTTTCTTGATCAATGGTTGAAGAGTCATTGGGGACAGGTTGTTTAGTATCTTGAAGATTATTATTATGATATTGTGTTTGGTATGGACAGTGATAAGAAGCCAATGTAGCTGGTGAAGAGTTGGGTTTATATGGCTGTATTTTGTTGTTCCCTTAATGGTTATTGTGGCAGTGTTTTGAAACAATTGCAAAGGAAGTATTGCTTTCTTAGGCAGACCATGATAGAATATGTTGCAATAATCTATAATGGGTATTATCATGGCTTGGCATACAGTTCTGAAGTTGTTGTCAGTGAGCAGAGGTTTGAGTTTGTGTAGAGTTCGCAGCTTGTGGTATGCTGATCTAGTTGTCTTCTTTATTTGCGTTTGGAAGGTGAGTTGATGGTTGATGGTTACTTTGAGGTATTTGACCTCTTGTTTGTTGGTTACGGTGTATTCTAGGATCCTAAGTGAGTCCGGAGGGGAGAATTTAGTGTTTCTGGTAATGTGCATCAATTCAGATTGTTTAAAGTTTATGGAAAGGTTCTGTTCTTTGAGCTACTTTGATATTGATTCCAGGCATGCTGTGAATTGTGAGTAATCCAGGAGGTTGATGTTGATGTGGGTAAAAATTATAATATCCTCTGCATATATTCTGTAGTGGATGTTGTGTTGTCTTATAATGTTGCATATTGGCTAGATATATATATTGAATAACAGTGCAGAGAGGGCTGAGTCTTGTAGGACACCCTGGCATTAAATAAAAGGTTTAGACTGCTCTTTTTTGGTTCTTACTTGCTGGTTACGGTGGGACAAGTAGGAGATGAACCAGTCTAGTACTGTACCATTATTTCCAGTATCTCGGAGCCTCTGTAGTAGAGTGTTGTGGTTAACAGAGTCAAATGCAGCAGTGATTTCCAAGAAGCAGAAGACAAAGCCATGCAGTATATTGTCTATGCCTGTAACCAAGGTAGCCATAAGTGATGTGATCAGAGTTTCTACACTGTGATTTTGTTTGAATCCATATTGGTGAGGGTCTAATGGGGCAAATGTGTCAATGTGGTCCTGTAGTTGATACTGTACTATATTTTCAATTATCTTGGTTATGAATGTGAGACTTGATATTGGATGGAAGGAGCTTGGGTCCTCTTTGTTGAGGTTATTGTTCTTTAGGATAGATCTAATGGAGGCTTGCTTGAGATGAGGGGGGAGGTATCCTTGGGTAAGAGATAATTCAATGATCTTTTGTAGGAATGGTATTAAGTATTCTTTTGGTTGCTTAATCCAGGTAACCGGACATGGATCGATAGGTGAGGTTGTTGTGTTGATATTAGTTATAATGTAATCCAGCTGTTTTCTTTTTGGGATTTGAAATGTTTCGCATTTAGCATCCATGGTATGTTGTAGGTTGGATTTGCTTGGTCTTTCAAGTGGTGTCTGTGTATACTTCATCTATATGAAGTCTGCCAAGACTTGTGGGGATATTGAAATTGTAACATCTGTTTCCATTGGTTCCTTTATTAGACCTTCTACTGTGGTGAAGAGCTCCCTAGGTCTATTAATGGATTTCATTATTATGTTTGAATGATATTCCTTTTTGTATTTATTTTTGTGTTATGGTATTGGGCTTGCATTTCATTGTATTTTGCTAGGTGATGTTGTTTTTTTGTTCGCCACCAAAGTCTTTCTATTCTTCATAGTTGCTTCTTCTGTTCATTGGTTCATCGGTTGAGAACCAGGGGTCATTGTGTTTCCTCTTGTTGGTTTGGATTGGTTTGTCTGGTGCACTTGCAGCCTTCTGGAAAGTTTTGTGCTAGGTAGTGATGGTGGAGTCAAGATCTGTTGTACTGAATTTGGTCAAGTTCTGGCAGCACTTTTTCCAGCAATTTATCTTTGTTGAAGGTTCGGAATCTCCTTTGCTCCTTGAGGGATGGCTTATGTGTGTCATTCATATCTCCCGTTCAACTGCTCTAACCCCACAATTCAAAAAATAACAGATTGCTTTGCTGAAATAATGGAATGGCTATTAACTCACTACTTTAGGATCAACTTCAGTAAAACTGAAGCATTATATGTAATGAGAAACCAGAACTTTACCCCGCCTACAGGCATCAGGATTCATGACATAAACATTTTGGTAAAAAAACAAGGTAAAATATTTATTTATTTATATTATTTCTATACCACACTTTTTACAAACAGTGTGGTTTACAGGTAACAATAAATTGTACAGCACAGCAGAACAATGCAGTGTACATTATAGATAACAGGTTTTACACTTGGATTTAACAGGGGTAACTATATACACCTATAAACAACTATATACATTTGAGCTATTTGTCGGCAAGGTATGCCACAAATGTTGCTATGGACTAATGGCACTCTCGGACTAATTGCATATTGGGTAATATACATGTTTGGGCGGTCATTTCAGATTGTAGGTATGTATCATGCTCTGGTGTCATTGGGGTAGGAGGAGGGTAGGCTTGGTTGTGTTGTTTTGTTGGTTAGGGAGTAGTATTGGAGGAATAGGTGGTGCTTCAGTGCCTTTCAAAATTGGGCGAGGTCGGTTATTGCCCGGATTGGGGGTAGGAGGGCATTCCAGAGCATAGGCGCATAATATACAAATGTTCTGTTCCTTCCTGATTTGGAACAATTTGTTATTACACTGGGGACTACGAGGGTGTTCACAGCGAATGACCTTCTGGTCCTGTTTGCGGGTGTGGGGAGGATAAAGTCTGTTAGGGAAATGGAGGATAAGTTGTTGATGGCCTTGAAAGTCATTAGTAAGACCTTAAAAGTGAGTCTGCAGTGGATTGGTAACCAGTGGAGGTATTTTAGGATAGGGGTTATGTGGTCCCTTCTGGAGGCTCCATGCAGGACTCGGGTGGCCGTGTTCATTGCCAGTTGCAGGGAGTTCAGGGAGCTCTTGGTGAGTCCTTGTAGAATAGCATTGGCATAGTTGAAGTGCGGGGTTACCAATGCTTGGAAGATCATCCGAAAGTCATTTGGTTCCAATAAGGGGCGCAGGTGGTGGACGGTTCCTATCTTATGATAGATTGCTCAGACTGAATTGCTTATGTGTGACTTCATGTCAAGATGCTGGTCGAGGGTGATGCCCAGGTAGCAGATGGTGGGCTTGCTCAAGAGCTCTGTGTCTCTTACTATTATTGAGGTTGGTGGGCTGAAAGAGTGATTCTTAGTGATGAATAGGATATCCGTTTTCTTGAAATTGCTTTTGAGGCTCTGTGTGTGGAGCCAGTCTGTGACAGCCTCAAAACACTTTATCAGGGTCGAGAAGTCGGGTTGGTTGATTGAGAATGGAGAGAAGAGTAGCACATCATCGGCATACATGAGGCAGGAGACCTTGAAGGAGTGGATGATTGAGCAGATGGGTTGCATGTATATGTTGAAAAGGAGGACTGAGAGTGATGATCCTTGGGGGACTCCCTGTGTTTGTTTGAAGGACTTGGAGGTCCATGAGCCAGCTCTTACCTGCTGCCATCTGTCTGTCAGGTATGATCTGCACCAGCTCAAGGCTGATTCATAGATTCTCTTCTCTTGTAGCCATGACAGAAGAGTCTTGTGATTAACCGAGTCAAAAGTGGCAGCAATGTCCATGAAGATTAACGCGTACCCTTTACTGCTGTTATCGATCCCTGTGATTAGGGTGCTGAGTAGTGTAGTGAGAAAAGTCTCTACGCCATGGGATTCTCTAAATACGTGTTGACTTGGGTCGAGTGGGTCAGTAGTATCAATGTGGTACTGGATTTGTTGTTGTACGTCCTTCTCTATTATCTTGGCCAGTAGGGGAATGCTGGAGATTGGACGGTAGGATTCCGCTTTTTTGGGGTCGAGCTTTTTGTTTTTAAGGAGGGGTCATATGGAGGTCTGTTTCAGGGCTGATGGGAATACTCCTGTTGCGAAGGATAGGCCCATGATCTTCGTTAGGGATGGGCTTAATTCATTGCACAGTGACTTTATCCAGAATGCTGGACAGGGGTCGTTGGGGGCTGTGGTAGTGTTTATCGATGTGATGATCTGTTCTATTCTTCGGGTGGATGGTGGTGTGAATGCTGTCAATGGTGTTGGGTGGTGCTGCTTGGGTTCTTGAACTGGGGTTATGTTGGTCTTGGGTTGGCTGGACTTTGCTTGTAGGTAGTCGGTGAATTCCTGAGGGTATAGTAGGTCTGGTTGGGAAGGAGCAGGCTCCTTCATCAGAGACCTCACAATGTTGAACAGGTCGTGGGATTTATTCAGGGACCATCTCAGGAGTTCAGTGTGATGTTCTTTCTGTTTCCTTGCTACTGTTTCTCGGTGTATGTCCAAGTAGGAGGTGTAGGCTGCCAAGGCATCTTTGGATCGGGAACTCCTCTATCGTCTCTCGAGTTTTCTGAGGTGGAGTAGGGAGGATCGGATTTCGGCGGAATACCATTGTGCTGCTTTCCTTCTTTTTGGTAGTGTGTTTGAGGCAGGTAGTTGTGCTACGGAGCTCAGACTCTCATTCCATTTGGATATCATTTCATCGAGGCTGAGTGCAGTCATGTTGAGGCTAGGTAGTACATTTTTGCTGATTTTTTCTTTTTCAAACAGTCGGAATTTCCTTGTGGATGTTGGAGGGATCTCGTCTTTCCTATAAGGATAGTTATCTTGGTTCATGGGCATCTGAAATTTAATTAGGCTGTGGTCGGACCACGGTACTGGTGTGATGGATAAATGAATATGTGCTTTCCATTGTACTTTTCTAAGTTTGTTTCATTGTAAGCCACATTTGATCACCCGGAAAATGCGGTATAAAAATTTATAATAAATAAATAAAAATAAAATAAATAAATATAGCCATGACATGGAATGTGAAGCCACATTTCTTGAATGCATGTTCAATGTATTTATTGAACAAGTTTTCCATGTACTGATGTAAAACTTTTGTTTATGCAGTGCAATGGCAGCAGAATGCTCCACAAGAGGCTGCAGAAGTGAAGGACTGTATCACAGAGGACACATCTGGCACAGCAGCAAGCAGCACACCATTGCAGCAGCAGGGTATCAGCTCCAGTTCCAGCTCTACCACCACCACTGCTACATCTTCCATGTCTGGGATCTCAGGGCATGAGCAGCAAGGGGGATCCGAGGACGGTGAGGAGGAGGAGGAGGCAGAAGAAGACGAGGAGGAAGAAGACATGGAGGAAGAGAAGGAGGAAGGACGAAAGGAAGAGGAAAACACAGGAGGAGGGGGGAGGAAGGAGAGGAGGAAAAGGACAAATGGGATGAGGAAAAGGAGAAGGAGAAGGTAGACAGTGAGGAGCTGGAGGATGGAGGCAATCAGGAGGATATGAGGAAGCTTCATGGTGGCATGCCTGAGGGACTTGCAGGCACAATAGTGGAGTCTGAGGAAGACTAGCCTGCAGTATTGGAGGGTGGCCAACAAGTTGATTCTGTGGCTGCAGTGCTACTGGCAGCCATTGTAAAGGTGGAAGTGCGGAGGTTGCAGAAGGGTTGCCATTGTGCCATCCCACCCCTCCAGAGTTTGGCACTCCACAACAGTGCCATTATCAGCACACACACAGGGGACAGCTCATGTGGGACTAGGTAGCCAAACACCACCACAGCCCTCACTACTGGCCACCTCGGCAGCACCTTCCCCCTCCTGAATCTTGTGCCATCTCAGGACCTCCTGAATCTTGTGCCATCTCAGGACACATGGGTTCTGTGGAAGCAGTAGTGCATGAGCTGCTGCTCCTGAGGAAGGCAGTGGAAGGTGTAGCAGAGACCATATGCAGCAGTATGAGTGCCCTCACTGATGCCCTGCTGTGCTAGCAGCACCCAGGGGCCCAGGGTAGGTGGGGGAGCCCTGAATCCACAGTGAGAGGGTGGGTCTAGTGCACCTCTTATTCAGGCAAAGGGTTGGAGAGGTGAAGGGGTGGTGGTGGGAGAATGGTTGGTGAGATATTTACATATATTTTGCAGCATTATATGAGGTTAGCTGCAAAGCGCAAAATACTGCTCAATATCAGGCCTATAGATTACATGTTAATATGTTAATTTGCACGTGTACATAATCTATATGGGAATATTTACACCAGCTCTCAAGCAGGAGTCATATCTGTGCTTGCAATATAAGAGCAGGACTTACACTGTAGGACTTATACTAGCATGTTATGAAGACAATAAGCACCTATTTGCCTTTATAAAAAAGGCACCTTCCAGTCCACTTAACTTAGGTACCTTGCATAGTAATTGTCTTTGAGAGGGCATTTTACCAATGTCAGAGTCTGGTTAAATCTATACACTGGAATTTGCATGCAATTGGGGCTGCTCCTTAGTGCTTGTTTTTTTTTTTTTTAATTTAATGGAGTACATGTGTCTACGCTGCCTTTACAAAAATAGGTTTAATAAGGCACCTTTTTGGATCTCTCGTATAGGTGCACTGTTATAAAATCAGACCTTCAATGACAAGATCCATTTTATTTTTATCTTTTAATAACCTTGCCCATAATTTACTTTTAATTATATGTACATTTTTGAATATCTAGCATGTTTATGTTTATTAAAAAACATTTTATACCGCCCAATACCATAGGCATCTGAGAGGTTTACAATCGTTATAAAAATACAGGCTGCGTGGAAACATTAAAGGAATGCCATTTAATATAAAAGTAGTAGGGAAAGGAGAAAGAGAAGACTGAAGAGCAAATTGATCAAAAATACATCAACGAGAAAGGGGAGAGGGGGACAAAGAAGGGGGGGGGGAGGTTAAATGCCAAACTAAAGAGGTAAGTTTTGAGTTGTGTTTTAAAGGACTTATAGGACTGTTCTGAGAGGAGGGAAGGGGGGAGTGAGTTCCAAAGCCTAGGACCTAGGAAGTAGAAGGCTGATGAATGAGTGGATTCAAGGTGAGCCTGTGAAGGGGAGGGGAGAGACATACGGTTAGTGTGGATAGAACAGAGCAGGCGGTGAGGAGTGCGGAAATGAATCTGGTCTGCAAGGTAGAGAGGGGTGCCTGTGTGAATCACCCTATGTGTGAACGTAAGGATCTTATACTGAATGCGAAATGAAACAGGTAGCCAATGTTGGTGCATAAGAAGGGGGGTGACATGGTCATATCGAGAAGCGTGAGTCAAAAGATGGACCGCGGTGTTCTGAATACGCTGAAGACGACAAAGTTGGGATTGTGGTAGACCTGCTAGGAAAACATTACAGTAATCAAGACGGGACATTACAAGGGAGAGTAGGAGTGTAGTCAAAGCAGAAGAAGAGAGAAAAGGGCGTATGGCCCGAAATTGCTTAAGGGAGAGAAAGGAGCGCTGGACAATTGAGGAAATATTTTCCTTAAATGAGAGGGAGGAATCAAGAATAACGCCTAAATACTGGAGGGAAGAAACAAGAGGGTGAACCTAGTAAGATTTAGTGATGACAAACCACTCAAGCCATGAGTTATTGTATGGACAAATTCTAAATTCAAATGAATGTTATCATTTTTTTAAATTGTTATTAATAAAGTCATACTTTTTAAAAATTGTTCACTGGTGTCATTACTTATAGAAAGGCATTATGACGCTGATTCACTAAAAAGTGGCAACTTGAGTTCCCGTTCAGGTTGGTCACTGCATGTTTATAGTGAATCAGCCTCACTGAAAATAATGGGGCCACAACAATTAATGCTCATGACCCATGTTAACAGTAACAGGGATTACTTTGCTTTTGTGAATCCACCTCATTATCAGGACATAACATTGTGTGTGGTCTCAAAAAATTTGTCTGTAGATACTTAGCAGTTTGTATGATAAAATTTAATACAATATGTCATAAAAACTACTATTTCAGAATAGCATAATATAACAAATACAGTAATAAGTTTCCAAAGCAGAAGTACTTTATCACCTGCTTTCACTAGGGGAAAAGAGGCTGGATGTAGTACTCTCTCCCAGTCAGTACAATAGATCTAAGAAATAATGCAATTTCTTCTACACTATCAAACACAGTTAATAACACAGTAAAATAGATTATTTCTAGGACTGACTTACTGTTTGTATGTATAGGATGGACGACTGCTTTTCCTCAAAGACTAAGATTGTGAATCTACCCTATTATAAAGGCAGCAAATGCCTCTGGGACCTAATCACTGGAACATGGGGAAATTATCCTTACAGATAATTGTATTTGTTTGTTTTGACATTATAGTATTACACTTGATAGCTTTATAGCTTCCTTCTAAAATTCTTTATTAGTAGTTCTGTTGTCAATCCTTAAGAACATAAGAACATAAGAAATGCCAAGGTCCATAAATCCCAGTATCCTGTTTCCAACAGTAGCCAATCCAGGTCACAAATACCTGGCAGGTACCCAAAGTCCACATCTTCCACAATGTTCATCCTGGGGTAAGCAGTGGATTTCCTGGGTCCACTTTAATAATGATTTATGGACCTTTCCTCCAGGAACTTGCCCAAACCCAGCCACACTAACAACAGCTTTTACTACATCCTCCGGTAACGAATTACAGAGTTTGATTCTGCGTTGAGTGAAAAAAATAGTTTCTCTTATTAGTCTTAAATGGGTTATGTTGTAGCTTTATTGCGTGGTCTCTAGTCTTTCTACTTTTTGATGGTGCAAACAACCAATCAACATTAACCCGTTACACTCATTTTAATAGCTAAAATTTCAGTTGGGTTATTTCACCCAATTTGTCACCTGTCTTCCAGAAATGAAATAGCAACAGAAGCAGTGGGTATCTCAAACGATTTTCAGAAGGCTGTGTTTGAGAGGAATTAACTAAACTAAAAGTAGACAAAGCAATGGGTCTGGATAGGATATATCCAAGAATACTGAGGAATCTTGGGGACATTCTAGTGAATCCACTGCCTGACCTTTCCAATGCCTCTTTGGAGTCAGGAGTAGTGCCAGAGGATTGGAGAGAGGCAGATGTGGCCCCTTTACACAAAAGCGGACATAAGGATGACATTGAGAACTACAGGCTGGTTAGTCTAAATTCTGTGGTTAGTAAATTATTGGAAAGGCTACTAAAGAAGAGAATAGTGAGGTTTCTGGAGTCCAACTGATTACCAAATCTGAAGCAGTATGGATTCACCAGAGGCAGGTCTTGTCAGACCAATCTGATAGATTTATTTGACTGGGTGATCAGGGATTTGGACCGAGGGAAAGCCCTAGATGTGTGGTATTTAGATTTCAGTTAAGGCTTTGACACCGTTCTGCATAGGTGACTTATAAACAAACTGAGTACCTTAGGGATGGACCCTAAAGTTACTAATTGGGTTAGAAATTGGTTGAGTAGGAGACAATAAAGGGTTTAGGTAAATGGAGCTCATTCTGAGAAGAAGGAGGTTACCAGGGATCTGTTCTTGGTCTGATTCTGTTTAAAATCTTTGTTGGTGATATTGCAGAAGGACTGTCGAGTAAGGTTTCCTTGTTTGAAGAAGATACCAAAATCTGTAGTAGAGTAGACACATAGGAAGGAGTCAACAACTTGAGGATAGGGCAGCTAAAATTGAATGCTAAACAATGCAGGGTCATGCATTTGGACTGCAAAAATCCAAAGGAGTTGTACAGTGTAGGGGGTGAGGTACTTTTGTCCACAAAAGAAGAGCAGGACCTGGACGTAATTGTGTCTGATGATCTTAAAGTTGCTAAACAGATAGAAAAGGTGGCTGGGAAAGCCAAAGGATGCTTGGGAGTATAGGGAGAGGAATGGTCATCAGAAAAAAAGAGATGATAATACCTTTGTACAATCTCGTGTGCGAGCTCATATGGAGAATTGTGTGCAATTCTGGAGATCTCACCTTTAGAAGGATATAGTTAGGTTGGAGTCGGTACAGAGGGTGACTACTAAAATGGTTAGCGGTCTTCGTTATGAAGCATATGAGAATGAAATTAAAGATCTTAATATGTATACTTTAGAGGAAAGGCGGGATAGGGGTGATATGAGAGAGACCTTTAAATATCTCCGTGGCATAAATGCACAGGGGGAGGGCTCTTTCAATTGAAGGCAATCTCTGCTACAAGGGGACATAGGATGAGAGTGAAAGAGGATAGACTCAGGAGTAATATGCAGAAATATTTCTTTATGGAAAGAGTGGTAGATGCGTTGGATAGTCTCCCAGTTGAGGTGGTGGACATAAAGATAGTATCTGAATTCTTAAAAGCATGGGACAAACACAGAGGATCTCTAAAGGTAAAACGGGACTATTGAAGTTGATATAGAATGGCAGATGAGATAGGCCATATGGTCTTTTTCTGCCATCATATTTTATGTTTCTATTTTTATTTATTTATTTATTAACATTTTTTTATATACCGCACTATTCGTTATCAGCGCGGTTTACATGTAACAAAAGACCTCAGACAAGATACAAATATCTGGGTTTTACAGTTAACAGGAAAATCAACTTGGATAACAGGATAACAGGAGTAACTATGTACAAGACAACTATTTACATCAAGAAGTCAGGGTATGAAAAGTGTCATGTAAGTCTGTTGAAGTAATTTGAAGAGCTGATGAGACATAAAGTTTATGTGTTTGGCATGTGGTTAATTGTGTGCGAATGTGATTGTGCTTCTTTGTTCTCTGGGAAATATTTGAGGAAAAGGTGATGTTTTAGGGCCTTCCTGAAGTGGCTGAGATCAGGGATGGCCCTAATGTGTGATGGAAGGGTGTTCCAAAGTTTGGGGGCACATAGACTGAAGGCTCTGCTCGATGTTGTGGCGTTGTATTTTATGACTTCCTCTGGGACGGTAAGCATATTTAGTTCCGTGGTTCTTCTTAGTCTGTTGGTTATGATTGGTTGCATCAACTCCGATAGCGAGGTGGAGGCGAGACCTTTGTACGCTTTAAAGGTCAGGAGAAGTGTCTTAAAAGTGACTCTCGCTTGAATAGGGAGCCAGTGTAGCTGTTTTAGAAGGGGTGTTATATGGTCCCTTCTGGATGCTCCGAAGAGTACTCTGGCTGCACTGTTTAAGGCAAGTTGAAGAGGATTTAGGCTTGATTGAGGGAGCCTTTGTAGGATGGAGTTTGCACAGTCGAAATGTGGAATGATTAAAGCCTGGTAAACAGTACGGAAATCGTCTGGATCAATCAGTTGGCGAAGGTGTCTGAGGGAGCGGATCTTGAAGTAAATTGCTCTGACTGTATTGGATATGTGAGTCTTCATGTCAAGGTTTTGGTCAAGGATCACTCCTAGGTATCTGATATGTGGTTTTACTTGCAGTGTGGCATCTTGAACCTCCAGGCAGGTAGGTGGTATGAAATTCGAGTTCCTTGAGTTAAAGAGAACCTCCGTTTTTTTGTGTTGGATTCTGAGATTTTGTGATAGTAACCAGTTTGATATGGCGTTAAAGCAGCTGGTTAAGGGAGTGAGGTCCATCTTGTCTAAGCAGATCGGCATGTATAATAACACGTCGTCGGCATATATCATGCAGTTGACATTGAAGGATCTGATAATGTTACATATGGGTTGCATGTATATGTTAAATAGTAAGGATGATAGAGAGGATCCTTGTGGGACCCCTTGTCCCTGATGAAACAGATCTGATGTTGCACCATCAGGTCGAACGTGCTGCCATCTACCTGATAGGTATGAGATACACCATTCGAATGCTGTTCCACAGAGGCCCTTTTCTTGTAGATGGATGATGAGAAGCTTGTGACATACTGAATCGAAAGCAGCCGCGATGTCTAAGAAGATGAGTACAAATCCGTTCCTGATGTTGTCAATGCCAGCATTTAGGTTATTGAGGAGGGTGGTCAGGAGCATCTCGACCCCGTGTGATTCCCTGAATCCATGTTGGCATGTATCCAATGGAGCTTCAGAGTCAATGTGATCTTGTAGCTGCCTGTAAACCACCTTTTCAATTATTTTTGCAAGAGTAGGTATACTGGAAATGGGTCTGTATGAGTCTGCTTTCTGTGGGTCCAACTTGTTGTTTTTTAGTAAAGGTCTGATGGAGGTTTGTTTGAGAGTGGCAGGGAATGAGCCAGTGTCAAATGATAGTCTTATAATCTTAGATATTGTGGGAGCAAGTTCGTTGCAGAGATCCTTTATCCAGAAGGCTGGACATGGATCAGTGTGTGCTGTGGAAGTGTTGAGAGTTGCGATAATGTTTTGAATCATTCTCAATGAGGGAGTGGTGAAGGACATTAAAGCTATCGGGTGCCCTTGAATTGTAGGTGGGGAAGGTATTGCAATTTTGTTCGTCCTGCACATCTTGGATTGTATGTGGGTAGCAAATTCCTGCGGACTGATTTCGCACTGGTGTTCGGGTGAAGGTTCTTTGGCCAATCTTTTGACTAAACTAAACAGGTCATGAGGTTTATTTAGAGCGCGTCTCAAGGTGTCTGTGTGGTACTGCTTCATCTTTTCAGCGATGGTCTTGCGGTGAGTGGCAAGATGCTGCATGTAAGCGGTCTGACTGCTATTGGAGTGTGATCTCCGCCATCGCTTCTCCAGCCTCCGTAGTAATTTTAGTGAATCCTTCAGCTCGGGTGTGAACCATGGGGCTGTCACTTTTTTACTTGGGGACCTGATCTTTGGTGGGCATGAGGCAATGGAGTTAAGTCTGTTGTTCCAACCGGTGATCATCTCATCCAGGTTTAGAGAATTGTTGTTGAGGAGTGCTTCCGTTTCGGCCAGGATACGTTCCCTGTTGAATGGTTGGAAAACTCTTGATGAAGTGGTTGAGTGTTTGTTGAGGTCCGTGTCACTTGAAGGTTGTTTGTTATGAGTAGGAATCTGGAAGATAATGAGCTTATGGTCTGACCAAGGGACCGCTGTGATTGATGACAGTATGTTTTGTAGCTGATTGTGAGCCGACTGTGGGACAAATATGAGGTCAAGAGTATTGCCTTTTACATGTGTGGATTCCTGGACTACTTGCTTGTATCCTAGGAATTCCAGGGCATCTGTGAATGCGGATGCTTGGTTATCCTGTAGAGATGGTAGGTTCATGTCTCCTAGGATCCAGTTAGGTCTGTTAGAGTTTGGTGTGTTGGAAGCGAGGTTTATTATAGTAGATAATTCATCCGGTGAGGATGATGGAGCTCTGTATAGTAGGTTTATGGAACATAGGTTGTTGGAGAAAGTCTATGAGAAAGTCTATGAGAAAGTCTTTAAGCTGCGCATTGAATCCAAACTTTTGCAATGCAGAGCAGGGTCTGTTAAAGTAACCTTCTAGAGGTAAATTTCAAACTTAGTTTTAGCTGCCTTACACAAGGTTCCCCTGGTATTGTGTTTTATGTTGAAGGAGTAAAGTAGCCAATGCACGCGGAATGGCATGCCACCCACCCAGAACAATGCCCTCCCCTAATATATCCAAGGGCATGGTGATCATGTCGGGGACAACTAGGGGGTTGCCTCCAGTGCTGGCCTCTGAGGGAGCATACACAAATCCTGACATTCACATAAAGCCAGTGGGCCAGCCACTGGTGAAGAGCCCTGCCAGCAGGGTGGGCAAACATATACCTACAGGGCAAGGGAATGTTTCTATGCTACTATATACTATCACAGTAGGCACTTGCACAAGACCGTAGGATGGAAGGAGGAATGCCCCTGCTACAACACCTGCTAAAGAAATGACGGATGGTCTTACCTAGCCTCCCTCCAACCACTCAAAGGGACATTGTTCTAGCTGGGGGGACAGCCAGTGCTGGTGAGGGCTTGGAAGTTTTGTGTTGGGCTCAGTTGAGCCACATAGCCTGGGATGGAGACAACTGAAGACACTTAGGGGTTGTGGTATTCAAATAAAGAAATGCATATAATGACTTATGGAAGGGCTGATACTCCATTGCACAGTCCGACCATTGCTCCCCCCTGCATAGGGGACCCCATAGTGGTGCATATGTGCACCTTGGGATCTATGCTGCTGTGATAGCCTTTGTTCCTAGGTGGCAATGGCCCCTCATCTTGTGTTTGAGACCTACTGGTGGGTGCCTAACTTTCTATCATTGAGCATAAGCTTGCTTCGCTACTGTTCCCTGCTCAATTTTTCATTTTCCTGGCCTGTTGCCTAAGGAATAAGGCATGCTTCAGAATTGGGGTGCTTGTGTTGGCTCCAAAGGGCAAGTTTCATTTCAGTTTTGAGGAGCAGACATGCTCTTGTGAGGTTGCCTGTCTCTATGGGATTGTGTAGAGTGTCCTGTGCTGGCTTTCCTGCAGTCTGGTGTTATGCTGTTCCTCTTCTCCACCCCCATTCCCCTAGGACAGATACCTGATGTACTTCACTATTCACATTTCGCCATTGAGAAAATTGACCATTTATCACTACTCTCTTTTTTCTATCTTTCAACTAGTTCCCAATCCACAAAAGTAGACCGCCTCCTATTCCATGACTTCAATTTCCTCAAGAGCCTCTCATGAGACACCTTCTCAAAAGCTTTCTGAAAATCCAGATGAATCAGTTCATCTTTAGATACCTGTTTATTCACACCTTCAAATTCATAGTTACATAGTAAATGACAGCAGATAGAGCAGCATGGTCCATCTAGTCTGCCTAGTAAAGTGCTAGAGTTGTAGAATGGCAACCTGCCGCTTTGTGCAGGTTGCTACTCTAATCATGAAGTTATTTAAGTTGGGTTTGATAACATCCTCTTGCCATATAAGGATCCTCTGTGTCTGTTCCACATCTTTTTAAATTCCACCACTGTTTTTGCTCACACCTCCTCCATCAGGATGTATTCCAAAAGAACATAAGGACAAAAGAAATGTCATACTGGTCCAGACCAAGGTCCATCAAGCACAGTATCCTGTTTCCAACAGTGACCAATATAGGTCACAAGTACCTGTCAACTTCCCAAAAAATAGATATGTTCCACAATGCTTGTCCAGGGGTAAGCAGTGGATTTTATGGGTCCTCTTTAATAATGGTTTATGGACCTTTCCTCCAGGAACTTGTTCAAACCTTTATTAAACCCAGCTACACTAACAGCTTTTACTACAACCTCCGGTAACAAATTCCAGAGTTTCATTATGTGTTGAGTGAAAAAATATGTTCTCTTATTACTCATAAATGGGTTACATTGTAGCTTCATTGTGTGTCATTCTACTTTTTGATGGTGTAAACAACCTACCTATATTTACCTGTTTTATTTCATTCTTTAATGTATAGACCTCTATTATATCTTCCCTCAGCCATCTCTTTTTCAATTTGAAGAGCTGTAAACTTTTAAGCCTTTCCTCATAGGCGCATCCTTCCATCCCCTTGATCATTTTAGTAGTCTTTTCTGTAGCTTTTCTAATTCCACTATATTTTTTTTTAAGATATGGCAACCAGAATTACAGAAAATATTCAAGGTGTGGTCGCACCATGGAATCATACAGAGGAATTATAATATCTTTCGTTTTTTTTCTCCATTCCTTTATTTATGCATTTGCTTTCTTGGCCACCACTGCACACTTGGCGGAATGTTTCAATGTATTATCCATGATGACGCCTACATCTTTTTTCTGGGTGATAGTTCCTAATTTGGAATATTTCAGTGAAAAGAATGTATCATATTGGTGAGACTTCTCTTTACTAAATCCGTGTTGACTATGTCCCATTAAACCATGACTATATATGTTCAATAGTTTTGTTCTTTATAATGGTATCTAACATTATGTTTAGCACTGTAGTCAGACTTATAGGTCTGTCATTTTCCTGATCACCCTAGAACCTTGGCATCACACTGACTGCTCTTCAATCTTCATGTATTGTAGATTAATTTAATGATAGTTTAAAAATTACTAATATACCAGAACACCTGATAGTTCTCATGTACAAACCTTGCACTAATCAAGAAGAACAGTTCAAACAGAACGATAAACAGAATGGTTTAAAATAAGCAAAGGTGTACAACAGGACTGCCTACTTTCTCCATGCCTTTTTAATTTATATGCAACCCATGCACATCTATGGGGTTGTGAGGGTTGTACTATGGTGTTCCTCTGAGATCTTACCATGGGGGAACGTGGGGCCTTATGTGGAATGTCTCTCACTCCCTTGGCAGATTTCAGGCCACATGTGTGGGTGTCCTGGGGAGCCTACTAGACATTATGAAATTCATATGGTAGAGGTGCTGGCATGCAGGGTGCCCAAACCATTTATTTTTTTTATTTATTTAGCACATTTTTTATAACATCTTATTTTTAGAATCAAAGTGGTTTACAGTGTGACTCAAGAACAGAACAATTACAGAGAACTTATGTAATAAACATAGGTTGGGGGTAATATGCAGGAAATGCTTAGGAGCATAACTTATTTACTAATGATGTCTATAGGTATAGTTTTGTATATGCATGTTTTTACCCTCCCATATCTATGTGTTCTTCGTGTTTGGCCTCCAGATCTGTTGGCTCTGGTGCCCCCACCCCCTCCTTTCTCCCACATGTGATACACACTCTACAATAGCTAGAGTGCTACTGAAGCCATTTAAGAGAAGTGGCTGAGAAGTGTAGTGCATATTTCAGGGAAAATATATTGACATTTTCCAGTTTTTGGCATGGGAACAGGAAGAGGTGAAGAGTGAGAAGGCATATAAGGAGAGTAAGGGGGTATCTCCATCCCTACCCACCATGGCAGAGAGTACAGGGTTCTGGTCAAATACAGAGAGAGGAGGGGCAATTTCTTCTTCGATTTTTATGCAGTGAAGTGCGAGTAGCCAGTATGCCCTTTTAAACACAAATGCAGCGTGTGTGATGACCACTACCAGTCCTTCTGATGTCCTAGGCTGGGGGGTGGAAATGGGGGGGGGGGGGTGGCAGGCGTTTCCTGTTCCAGCAGGTATATATTTATAGAAATTTATACTCTGGCAAGCTATACATTCTTGATAAATTATAACATCACAAACAAAATATGGTATAAAACAGATAACACGTACAAATAAAAAATAACACAATGTCCTTTACTCACAAAATCAGCTCCCTCCGTTAGCATCAGGGAGCACTCACTTTTTGTGGGATGTTTTTTCAAAGGAGTTTGTAATTCCATTAGAGGACCTGCCTCTCTTACATGGGAGTCATAATGTCACCTGGCAGTTCAGAATCCCTCTGCAGTTTTGTCGGTTTTTAGGCTAGAAAGCTAAATTACAGGTTGCTCAAAATGTGGCAACCAGATTAGCAGCAAAACGTGGGAGGATGGAGGATGCTAAACCCCTAAGGTTGAGCTTTGAAAAATGGAGGAAGAGGGCCTTGATAGTAGTGTTTGAACTCTTGAATATTCTTCCAGAGATGCTGCGGCTAGCTATGTCATTATTGAAGATATTGAAATTGATTGCCTTGTCCATGAAGAGGGTATATAAATAAATACCTGGTCATAGTTCATGTGAAGCTTGCTAAAGAGTGAGCTTGTGGAGAAATGTGGTCCTTTTTGGGATCCTCCTTTTGAAGACCTGGTTATTTCTCTCTTCGATCTTGTGCCTAAGATAGAGCCAGGTAAATTGTGATTAATCCACAATCTGTCTTACCTAGCGAGATAGTTTGCCAGTCTCCTTCTTTGGCCTGATTCAAATCCAAATTAAAAACTCACCTCTTCAAGGCTGCTTTTGGATTCTGGTCTCCTTATTCTCCTGCTTATCAACAATCTGTATCTTGCCATTCCCCTTGATTTACCCTAGTCCCAGTTGTTGTGTGGCCTGTCTTGACTGTAAGCTCTGATGAGCAGAAACTGTCTCTTGTACATGTACAGCACTACGTATGCCTTGTAGCACAATACAAATGATAAGCAGTGTAGTAGTAGTAGAAGGATGTAGCATGAATTCTTTCATCAACCCATGCTTCTGCTCAGTGCAGTATGCTCCTTTTGACCAGGTGGTAGACATGTTGCATCAACTGGGTTCAGGTGTTTTGATGATGAAGGCCGATATTGAGTAGACTTTTTGCTTTTTGCCATTCGTCCTAGGTCTTTCTGCCTGCTCGGTTTTAAATTTGATTTGGGTTTCTGTTTCAATAAGTGCATGCCTATGGATTGCTCTATAGCCTGTGCTTGTTTTGAGGATTTCACAACATTTGTTAGGCAGTTCTTGTAATACCCCAGGTTCATTCAAAGTTATGGGGACAGACTAAGACTGAGGAAAGTGAAGGATATAATGTTTGGTGTGTGAAACCACCGCGAGTCACTGTTCATAGCTTTGCATCACCGAGGACTATGTAGAAATAAGGACTGTAGCTAGGTCATCACCAACTAGCCAGGTGACAAAGTTGGGCTTGGGAGGGAAAGATATTGTATGGGTAATGGGTGGAATGAACTGGGTAAGCTGTTTGTGTTAAGTGATTGGAGTTGTTCAAAGCTAAATGAAGTTATTGTATTGTTATGTGTTTGGAAAACTAAATAAAAATGTAAACAAAAAAAAAGTTAAATAAAGCTGCGGACATGTTATTGCCATCATGTCAATATTGGGTGATTTATTTGGCATTGAATATGAGGCAGGTGGTGCGAGTGCTGATTGCTAATACTAATAACTTATTCACTATCTCTCTTATTCCAGAATCTAACCCATCTCCTTTGGGTGCCTTGTTTATTACTCTTCCTAAATATAATCTTCCTTATCTTTTTTAAATTTGTGGAATTTGATTTTTCTTAGTCTTCTTTCTGAACCTATCAAGATTTTTCTTGTAATCTTCAATCAGCATGTCAAAACAAAATCATTTTCTTTCCATAACTTATTTCCTTATCTGTCTCTTCCTGTGTTTCCTCTGCCATCAAATTCAGAACATTTGTTTAACATTACATTCTGGTCTTACTTTCTTCATCACTGATCATTTCAGCTTCCTGTAATATCCAAAGACCTCTGGGGATCCTTTTTACTCACAATAATCTGAAAGTCTTGTATAATGTAATTCTTGCTTTACCAACCACTCCCTGTGGTGTCTTCCAGTGCATAATTTTCTTAAAGAAACCACCCCATAGGGAAGAAATCATGTACTATTTCAACCCCATAGCTTATTACCTTATTCCATAGTGAGAAAGCAAAGATATACATCAACGCAAACAACAAAAGAGAGGCAGTGCACTCACAAAAAAATGAACATAAAAACAGCAAGAATAGGGGGCAGAGCTAGCCGCGGAGCAGGATGGACGCCTAGGCTCTTAGCTCTGGAGGAATCCTGAGGAAATCAACTACCCAGCTAAAAAATATTGAATATCTGGTGCTTCCCTTCTTGGATAATGGACAAGGACCATGTCTGTATCTAAACCGTTGCATTTAGATTTTCAAGGCAACGCCATGGGGGAAACTAAACGTTCCAAGTAAGAGCCCCCCTCTCCGCAGAAAATGGCAGCTTTACAGGAGCACTCTGAAGGCCTAACAGAAGTGCTCACTAAATTCAGAGCAGTGAAAGAACTGGTACAGCAAAACAGAAACTCCCTAGGAACAATGCAAGCGGATCTTATGGATATGAAGGAGCAACTGGCCTCCCTTACATTGAGGTCTGATAAAGCGGATGCCCAAATTGCGGTCCACGAAGAGCGCTTTCATTTGGTAAATCAAAATGTCAAGCAAATTAATCAGCTGGAGCATAACTTGGAAGACATGAACAACAGAGCAAGAAGAAATAATATCCGTATCTTGGGATTACCTGAAGGTACGGAAGGCACTGACCCAGTTAAGTTCTTGGACGTACTTTTGCAAACATTGCTGCATCTGCAGTTGACTTACCCGCTGGAGATTGATCGGGCCCATCGCGTACCGTTGCACTTGAAAACTCCGGGGAAGTATCCGCAGCCCGTTGTGATGCGCACCCTGAGATTACAACATGTGGTGGCGATTAGGAACGCTGCTAATGCACACCCTTCAATATTACATGAAGGGCACACAATTATGTTTTTCCCCGATTTCTCAAAAGCCACAGTGGATAAGAGAAAGCAATTGCAGGCACTGCGACCACGTCTTCAGCAACTGCAGGCGTGATACAGGATGTATTACCCCACACGGATGCGGATAACACTTCACAATAAAACAAGCTCATTCGAGGATCCTGTGGCTCTGCAAACCTTTGTAGAAGAGCAAGAGGCTTCGTTGATGCGGTGACTTAAATGTAGGACAGTTGCTCTCTACTAAGTGATTCACTTTGTGTTGTATTGCTCTGTTTGCGAGCATTTGCTGTTAGATAAAGATGTTCCCTCTCTTATCTCCCCCCTCCCCAATTGGGTGTCAAATTATATTTTATTTATTTGATAGTGCTGTTTATTATTAGTTATTTTTAGCTAACCTTTGCTATTAAAACTCCCGATAGTATCAATTGGAAAGTTGGAGTAATAGCAATAGTCTACTGCTTACCGTTAACATTAGTACTATTAGTATTGGCATGGTTAATGTAATGAGAATATTTTTGATGAATAATATCTGAATCGTGTGTGGTCAATGAGATACAATAGTCACAACGATAGATGTGTGGGGGGGAGGGGTCTATCTCGGGGTGGAATACCCTGTCGAGATTCAGGGAACATCAAGTAAGGAAGGACGGGGGAAAGAGAATAGAAAAGGAAAGGAGAAATAAAATTTTTTAAAAATATATATATATAAAAGGAGAAAAGAGGAGAAACGGAAAGGAGTGAGGAAGGGGGAAGTTAAAAGGGAGGGGTAGGGGAAAGAGGAACAAAAAGAAGAATAAAAGGTTAAGTAAGGAAAAGAAAGGAGAAAAGGGGGAAAAAAAGGAAAATAAAATAAAATGTAAAAGGGCTGGGTAGCTAAAGAAATCGTAGATGGGAGCCTCTGGTTCATTTTGTTTAGCTGCTTGTATCACCTATATGTATGGGGGAAGGTTACTCGCTCACCCTAGGATAGGCGTGGTTGTATGTTTCAGAGGGGAGATCATCTGCCATGAGTGGGGGAAGGTGTGCTCTAACGGTCTACTACAGCACAAGGCAAGCTTTTTGGGAGCAGATCGGAGGATAGGGGATTTCAAACAAACTCAGATTAAGTGGAACAATGAACAAGCTTAGATTTTTATCGCTGAATGTAAAGGACATAAACAACCATATTAAGCATAAGAAAATACTGTCATATTGTCAAAAGAGAAAGCAGATATCATATACCTACGTATAACAGACACACTTAAATGCCAGCAAATCCCTGAAGTTGGCAAACAGGGTATTCTTGGTGGCGGCCTTCTCGCCTGCCCTGAAAAAAAGGAATGGGGTAGATATTTTGGTACAGAAGTTGTTTGCGCCGATACTAAATTACACAAGATCGGATGTAGAAGGGAGATGGGTCAAAGTAGTGCTGGAAATAGCTCAAATAACCCTCTTGCTTGTGAATGTTTATGCTCCTAACTCTGATACCCTGAATTTTTTTACCAGGTTGCTGATGAAGTAGGGGAAACTGGTTCACACCCGATAATACTGGGGGGAGATTTTAATTTAGTTATGGATTGGTACAGCTTTTATTTAGAGGGAGCGGGTAGAGGAATGGTTGTGCATTGTGCCTGAATCCAGTTTGGATGCAGAATGCAGATTTTCAAACATTTATTAGGAAAGCGTGGCTCAATTATGAAGCGGAAAACAAAGCAGAGGATGTAAGCCCCGGAACATACTGGGAGGCAGTCAAAGCAGTCTTGAGTGGCTGAATAATAGATTACACGGTGGCCCAGCAGGGCAAACAAAGGGAGGCGTGAAGGACTAAAAAAAGGGACTGCTACTTCTAGAGAGAGATCTGCAATTGTAAGTATTTACTTCTGGGAATTTTTCTAAATCTTGGTGAAAAAGGAATTCTTTAGATTAAAGCTGATTAATCTATGAATCCAGTATATTTGCTAAATCAGTCACAGCCTAGTATCAGCAAAGAGCTTTTAGTTAAAAGCTCAACAGGTAGCTTTCAGTTTAAGTTTAAAACCCAGTAGAAAACGTTTAGTTTAAATTTAAAACACAGCAGAGAGCTTTCTTGTTAAATTTAGAACCCATGACTCCCTCAATCCAAGCAAGAGCTGTGTAAATCACCCAGGAAATTGGTCACAGATTACCTTAGAAGCACAGGACAGGGCACTGTGTAGCACCCAGTCTTTAATAAGTCTTCTTTTCCTCCCTCCCACCCGCATATGGGATAATCATAGCTTCATAGGTGCTTACACCTCTTAAACAAAAGAAGGTGCCATATTCACTCTCAGGTGCAGCTGTGTGTCCTCAACAGGCATACATTAAGGACCTGATATTAATTAATCTTCAGGTAAACAAAGTACATTAAACGTATTAGGTATAGTTTTATTAGTATAAGTATCCCTAGCAACCCTTACTAAGTAAAGAACTTAAATACCTAAACACAGCCTTAAAACTAAGATGCAGACAGAAGTCCAGCAGTGAGATGGGGGTTTTCCAGTCTTTTGCATTGAGTGTCATAGGTATGATTTTTCTCCCAGTTGGTGAGGGGTCTCACGTGTGTACTAGGTGCAAGGAGCTCTTTGCTGTCAGGGAATGACTCCAATTTCTGGAGGATAGAGTAGCAGACTTGGAGGACATAAGGAAGACAGAGAGGTACATAGATGAGACCTACAGGGATATAGTACTGAAGTCCCACCTCCAGTCTGGCAGCATCCCTGTTGCCATGGAGGAGAGAGGTCATGTGACAGGAGAGCATCATCCTGGTGTGCCAGGAAGTGATCCTGTAGCTAGGACCAGTCTTCCAAGTGATGTAAAACCCTCTAAAACTGAGAAGGTATCTCCAGATCCATGTGCCCAAGAGGAAAGAGTTAGGACAGCTGTTACAGTTGGTGATTCAATCATTAGGCATGTAGATAGCTGGGTGGCTGGTGGATGTGAGGATCACCTGGTAACATGTGTGCCTAGTGCGAAGGTAGCAGACCTCACGCGCCACCTATACAAGGTCTTAGATAGTGCTGGGGAGGATTCTGCTGTCTTGGTACATGTTAGTACCAATGACATAGGAAAATGTGGTAAGGAGGTTCTGGAGGCTAAATTTAGGCTTTTAGGTAGAAAGTTGAAATCCAGAACTTCCAGGGTAGCATTCTCCAAAATGCTTCCCGTTCCACATGCAGGACCCAAAAGGCAGGCAGAGCTCCAGAGTCTCAATGAGTGGATGAGACAATGGTGCAAAGATGAGGGTTTTATATTTGTTAGGAACTGGGGAAACTTTTGGGGAAATGAGGGGCTTGTCCAAAGAAAATGGAGTATAGAACAAAGGATATTAAAATGCCTCTGTATCGTTCCATGATGCGACCACACCTTGAATATTGTGTGCAATTCTGGTCGCTGTATCTTAAAAAGAATCTTGTGTTATTAGAAAAGGTACAGAGAAGAGCCACCAAAATGGTAAATGGGATGGAAGGATACCCCTATGAAGAGAGGCTAAAAAGGTTAGGGTTCTTCAACCTGGAAAAGAGACAGCTTAGGGAAGATATGATAGAAGTCTATAAATTAATGAATGGAGTGGAACGGGTAAACATAGATCGATTGTTTACACCATCAAAATATAGAAAGACTAGGGGGCATGCAATGAAGCTACAGTGTAACCTATTGAATGTAAGATAAAATATTTGTTCATTCAACGTGTAATCATACTCTGGAATTTGCTACCGGAGGATGTAGTAAAAGCTGTTAGTGTAGCCGGGTTTAAAAAAGGTTTGGACAAGTTCCTGGAGGAAAGGTCCATAAACCATTATTAAAGTGGACCCAGAATATCCACTGCTTGCCCCAATACAAGCATTGTGAAACCTGTGTCTTTTGGGGAAACTGCTAGATATTTGTGGCCTAGATTGGCTACAGTTGGAAACAGAATACTGGAATTGATGGACCTTAGTATGACCCAGCATGGCCTAGCGTATGTTCTTATGTTCTTATTTTCAATGCAACAGGGCCTGCATAACTTGCGAGATTTCAATATCAATGTATGAGGGAAGGGATTGACCAGGCACGGCTTAAGCTGCAGGAGGGCAGGAATATAATCCATGCATTTTGCAACAATGTTCTATGCATAGTATTAGACATTATAAATACCAGCTATGCCATTGGGAGATTAAGCCAGGAAAATTATTGGCCAATCTACTTAGACCAGCAAAAACAAGGAACACAGTGGCCAGGTTGTGGGACACAGATGGATCAGTAACAGTGCAAGAGGTTGAGGTTTCTAAATGCTTCACAATTTTTTTTTTTTTAATTGTGTGGAGAAGAGCACAGGGATGAGGAGGGAAAGGAAGGTTTCTTTGAACACATGAATTTACCCCAGATCATAGATGTGCTGTGTTAGCTCAATAGGCCCCTCACAGAAGGTGAAGTAAGGGGGTTATTCAACACTTACAACTAGCCAGGGCCCCGGGACCTGACAGATTCGAGCCAGAGTTTTATAAAATTCTGAAGAGACCTTGTGGCTCAGTCCCTGGTCAACTAGGGAGCAGCGGCAGTAGACAAGTGGAAGATGGGAACCTGTGCATCCAGAGCAACAATATTGCTGTTGCCAAAACCAGTACATGATTTAGAAAAAGAAGAGTCCTACAGTCCAATATCACCCCTTAACCAAGACCTAAAAATTACCACAACGGTGTTGGTGCGGTGACTAACTGACATCTTACCGTATCTCATACACCGAGATTAAGTGGGGTTTGTGAAGGGCTGGGGTGCCATGGGGCCATTCTATGAACCTTGACAATGCCCTAACAATGGAGATCATGGAATTCTTCAATTGTCCTAGTGGGACTGGATGCAGAAAAAGCATTTGATAGGGTTTGCTGGGAGTATCTGTATTGGGTGCTAACTCTCTCCCACATCTCTGTATTGGGTGGAACTCTCTCCCACATCCCATACGTACTGAATTATCTTTCTCCCGTTTCAAAGCTCTCCTTAAGACCTATCTTTTCTGTCAGGCCTTTGACCTTCCCTTTCCCCCGACTCCCCCCAGTTAGTTCATCATACCTCCCACCAGTGTGCCCCTGTCTCACACTTTCCATCATTCGTTCCCCATCCCTTTTTACCTTACTTTCTTCCCTCCCCCCCCCACCCCATCCCACCGTACACTAGGTCGTTTTGTCTTGTCCTGTTGTCTGATTTACAGTTTATCATCTATTGTCCTGCATGTTGTTCTGTTCGACCCTTTCTCTCTCTGTTTCTCTCTTTCTCTTTTCTATCCACATATTGGCGTTCTTTTATTTTTCCTTTAAGCAGTATTATTTTGTTTTTATTGTACACCACCTTAACACCCCGGTATTAGGCGGTATATCAAATCTGTTGAATAAAGATAAAGATAAAGAATATGGTATAACAGGCTACTTTCATTGGTGGATCCAAACTCTATATAATCAGCCAAGTGCATAAGTACTAGTGAATGGAAAGCTGGCAGAACCCTTTGAACTCCAATTGGGCATGCAAAAGTGATGTCCGTTGTCCCCATTGCTATTTATATTAACATTAGAAACCCTGGCAATAAAAAATTAGGGTATTGGCCAAAAATTGGTTGTTTAGGGTGGGTAAGACAGTCAATAAATACGCCTATTCACTGACAATATGTCAATAAGCATGCACCATACAAGGGAGAGATGGGATAAGTTGATAGCAACATTAAAACAGTTCGGACTATTCTCTGGCCTAAAAATTAACATGGGAAAGTCAGAGGTAAAATTAGTGGGAGAGGGGAGACCGTTCGAAGGGGGAAGCAAGGAGTTCAAATGGACCGAAGGCCCCATGAAATTCCTAGGCATCTTCATTCATTCAGATCAGTCACTGATATATTGACTTAATATCTCAAACAAAGTGAGACACCTGAAATGATTACGTGAGCAATGGAGAGAATTGTCACTATCCCTTTATGGGCGAGTGGCTGTGGTAAGAATGGTCATACTAGCCAAAATATTATATCATTTATAGATGTTACCATTCTGGGTGAGTAGAGCAGATGAGAACATTTATAAATGAGCAGTCAGGGCCTTTCTATGGCGGGGCAAAAGGATTTGTGTTAGTTATGCTAAGATGATACGTGCCAGAGAGAAGGGGGGGGGGCAGGCCTTCCAGATCTTTGATTATATAATGTGGCGGTATTAATCCGCTGGATACATGATATCGATATAGAGACAGGGCAGTATGGACCAGAGGGTCTGCTAGACACATTGAGCCACTCCTACCGACTCATCAGTGTTCTTCATTGTAAGAAGGTTGACCTGGCCCACCCAGAATGTGGAATTTGGGTAGGAGCACTTAGGAGGGCATGGAAATGGTGAGTGGGGAAACAGGGACGAAGTAAGTAGGTAACCCCATTCTTACAAGTCATGGGGAACTCCAAATTCCCTCCAGGACAGAGTCAAAGCCAGTTTAAGCAATAGATTATCGGGAGGATTTTAGATTTGAGTTGTATAGGAAAATGGGAGCAGGGTGACATACTATCATTTGAAAATCTTCAACAAAGATTGCAACTGCCCAGATCACATTTCTTCCCCTACCTGCAGATTAGGAACTACTGACACACAATAAAGAAACTGCACCCTGGAGAATTAGATATCACGGAGAGTGATGGAGACTTCTGCAAACTGGCCCCCCAATGGAACAAACTAGGGAATTGGTACCATATACTATGAGATATGGAGGATCACATTTTTGTGACAACGGCAACAACACCAAACTTAAACTGCGCGGAAGAACGGCCCGGCAATCTACTTCTATATCTTGCCATGAAAACCCAATGGATAGTTACAAAAAAACAAATTGTGCTATGGTGCTGGAAGATGAGAACCCCAGGTCGGAAGGCACTCAACTAGCTACTGGGGAAGAGCTGAAGACTTTTCAGAGTAAAGCCAGCATTTATGATGTGGTTGGATCAAAGCCCTCGGAAAGTCTGACTGCTCATGTAGCTGCGCATGAAATGAGAGTCAGAAGCTGTAAAGATGTCTTACACATTGGAACATGGAACGTACGAAGCATGAACCAAGGGAAGTTGGAGGTGGTCAAGAATGAAATGGAATGTGTACAACTTGATCTGTTGGGTGTCAGCGAACTGAAATGGACTGGCATCGGGCACTTTGCATCAGATGATCACATGGATCACATGCTGGAAATGAAAGACAAAGAAGAAATGGTGTTACATTTATAATAAAGAAGAAACTTGCAAGAACTGTAATGAAATACAATGCAGTCAGCGAAAGCTTACTCTCTATTCATCTACGAGGATTGCCTATCAACACAACTATAATTCAAGTATATGCCCCAACAACAGCTGCAGAAGAGAATGAAATGGAAGAGTTCTATGAACAAGTATAAGCTGAAATTGACAGAACATGCAAACAGGATATCCTAAAAGTCATGGGTGACTGGAACGCAAAAGTTGGCAACAAAGAAGAAGACAAAGTAGTTGGAAAATATGGACTTGGCAACAGAAATGAAGCTGGAGAAAGACTGATAGAATTCTGCAAGACCAATGATCTATTCATCTGAAACACCTTCTTCCAGCAACACAAGCGGCGACTGTACACATAAACTTCACCCAATGGATTGTATAAAAATCAAATTAACTACATCTGTGGAAGTCAACGATGGAAAAAGCACAGTTACTTACCTGTAACAGGTGATCTCTGGGAACAGCAGGAATTAGTCCTCACATATGGGTACGTCGGAACCGACGGAGCCTGCGCGGGAAAGCTCCCCAGCTTCCCAGAAAGGAAGCTTTTAGGGCCTCCCACTGCACATGCACGCTGCCTTCCCGCCTTCCTGACCAGCTCTCCTCAGTTCGAGTTTATAGCTGAGACAATAGAGAGAGGAAAGGAAGATAGATAGAAGATACAACTCCTAGGGGAGGCGGGTGGTTTGTGAGGACTAATTCCTGCTGTTCACAGAGATCACCTGTTACAGGTAAGTAACTGTGCTATCTCCAGGAACAAGCAGGAATAAGTCCTCACATATGGGAACTCCCTAGCTAAGATGCCTGGGAGATCCCCCACCAAGGGTTCGCCATCTTCGTATGGATCTCAGGCATCCATTCTGGGAAGGTGGGCAGGAGTTGTTCAAGTATGGAACAGGTGTTTGAGGACAGCCTGACCAAACAAGGCATCCCGGCGGGAGTCCTTGTCCAAGCAGTAATGGGCTGTGAAGGTATGAACCGAGGCCCAGGTGGCGGCTCGACAGATCTGATCTATGGATACAGAGTGAAGATGAGCCATAGAAGCAGCCATGGATCTCACATTGTGAGCTGTGACATGGCCTTCCAGAGAAATGTTTTTACTCTGGTAAGCAAAGGAGATACACTGAGCAATCCAATTGGAAAGTGTACGTTTTGAGACTGGAAGTCCCAAAGGAGAAGGATCAAAAGCCACAAAAAGCTGGGTAGACTTTCGATGTGGCTGAGTCCTGTTGAGGTAAAAGGCGAGATCTCTTTTACAATCTAGAGTATGAAGGTTCCTCTCTGCACTGGATGCATGAGGAGCCGGGAAAAAGACAGGTAGATATACCTCTTGATTAAGATGAAAAGGCGAGACCACTTTGGGCATAAAGTGGGGATTCGTCCTAAGGACCACCTTATCATGATGAAACCTAGTATAAGGTGGATTAGCCACTAAAGCCTGCAGTTCACTGATGCAGCGAGCCGAAGTGAATGCAATAAGGAAAAGGACCTTCCAGGAAAAAAACTTCAAGGAAGTAGAGACCAAAGGCTCAAAAGATGGCTTCATAAGCTGACCTAGAACTAGGTTCAAATCCCATGCTACCGGAGGAGGTCGGATGGGAGGTTTAGTTAGAGTCAGGCCTCTCATGAACCTTGCAACAAGAGGATGAGAGGAGACAGGTTGTCCATTTATAGGTTTTAAGGATGCTGCAATAGCACTTAAATGGACTCTTACTGAATTCGTCTTAAGGCCTGCATTTGAAAGATGCAGGAGATAGTCTAGTAGAGAATTCAAAGGAAGTGCCAGAGGGTCAAGACCCTGCTGAGCACACCAAATGGAAAAGCGTTTCCATTTGAAAGCATAGGAACGCCTCGTGGAGGGTTTCCTAGAGGCATGAAGGATATCTTTCACTGGTTGAGAAAGATTAAAGCCATGAAGGCTTAGGCCTTCAGTAACCAAGCTCTGAGGTGTAGGGATTTGGGGTTTGGGTGCCACAAAGTCCCCTGCTCCTGAGACAGAAGGTCTGGCGCAGCTCCCAGGTCCAGGGAGGATCCCTGGGAGAGATGCAGAAGTAGAGGGAACCACACTTGGCGTGCCCAGCGTGGAGCTATGAGGATCATAGACCCGTGATCCCTCTGGAGTTTGAACAGAGTCTTGGGAATCAAAGGAATGGGTGGAAAGGCATACAGGAATTCCTGACCCCAATGCAGGAGAAAGGCGTCGTTGGCCTGAGCTCCCTGACACGGAGTTCTGGAACAGAACCGGGGAAGTTTGGCATTCCACGGACTTGCAAAAAGGTCATTCCTGAAAGATTCTGTGTATCTGGTCCATATGTAGGGACCATTCGTGTGGGAGCAGAACTCGACTGAGTCTGTCTGCCCAAGAGTTTTGAACCCCTGGAAGATATACTGCCAGAAGATGAATTTGATGCTCTCTGGCGAAGGCCCATAATCTGAGAGCTTCGTTGCAAAGTGACAGAGAGCCTGTCCCTCCTTGTTTGTTTACGTAGAACATGGCTACCTGATTGTCTGTTTGAACTAGGACTGTCAGGTTGACAAGGAGGGTATGAAAGACTTTGAGGGCAACAAAGGTTGGAAGGGGGCCCCCAACAACAGGTTCTTGGTGGATGTCCACCATTGGAGGGACCAAAACAGATGGTTTGAGGTAAGTATTTGGTCTGAGAGTGCTCCTGATGCTTGAGTCCACTGGGTGGCCAAGGTCCATTGAGCTGCTCTCATATGAAGACAAGCGTAGGGCACCACGTGTACCGTGGAGGCCATGTGGCCCAGAAGTCGCAGCATTTCCCTGGCTGTCAAGTGACTGCTGGACTGAGCTTGGGAGGCCAAGCACACCAGATGTTGGCCCCGGACCTGAGGGAGGTAGGCCCTTGCAGTGGTAGTGTCCAACCGGGCCCCTATGAATTCCAGAGACTGAGTAGGGATGAGTTGAGACTTGGGAAGGTTTACCACCAGTCCCAGATACTGCAGAAGGCGCCTTGTGCGGTCCAGGGAAATCTGGGCCTGTGACTGAGATGGAGCTCGGATGAGCCAGTCGTCCAGATATGGGAATACGAAAATTCCCAGGCTTCTTAGAAATGCGGCTACAACTGCCATGCATTTGGTGAACACTCTTGGAGCAGAGGCTAGGCCGAAGGGAAGCACTCTGTACTGGAAATGTTTTCCCTGGAACAGAAATCGAAGATATTTTCTGTGGGATGGGTGGATGAGTATATGTGTAGAGAACAAAGCCAGTCCTGACTCTGAAGGTATGGAAGGAGAATGCCCAGAGAAAGCATTTTGAATTTCTCCTTGTATAGAAATTTGTTCAATTCTCTCAGATCTAGGATTGGTCTGAATCCCCCTGTCTTCTTTGGTATGAGAAAATAAGGGGAGTAGAAACCTGACCCTTGTTGAGGAAGAGGAACCTCTTCTATTGCCAGGAGAAATGGGGGAGAATTGAAATGCCTCACCATGTGATGAGGAGGAAGGCTGGAAAAATGAAGTTTGTAGCCCTCTCTGATGATAGAGAGGGTCCATTGCTCTGATGTAATTTGCCCCCATCTGGGAGCAAAGTGAGCTAACCTTCCGGGTATGGTGAGGGGCTCTGGTTGTTCTAGAGCCAGAAAGGTTAAGTTCTCTAGAGGCAAGTCAAAACCCCTGAGGGGGCTGAGCCTGCTGGGGTGCAGCAGACGCTGCAGGCTTTGATCTTGCCTGTTTAGGTTGCTGACACTTAGCAGCAAAGCGAGGCTGAGCAGACTGTTGGCCAGTATTTGTGGAAAATCTGGTCTTTTTGTAATAAGGCCTCTTGAAAGACTTTTTCTTGGCAGGAGTAGAGGTAGACTTAGAAAGTCTATCTAAAGTAGCATTTTCTGCGTCCATTTGAGTGGCTTTAATTTGCCACTCTTTCCCAAATAAGATCTCACCTGTACAGGGCAGATTCCGTAAGCCATCTAGGACCCAAGGTTCTAGATCAGAAGCTTGGAGCCAAGCAAGACGTCGGGCTGCAATGGCAATGCCCGAAGCCCTACCGGCACCTTCAAAGGAATCAAAAGCTGCCCTGTTGGAGAACTTAGAAACATCTAGAAGCTGTTTCACTAAGGAAATGAACTCCTCCTTTCTATCCTCAGGGATAAAGGGGGCAAAATGCCGTACCTTTAGGGCAAGTTCCCTTAGAAACATGCCCATATAAAGACTGTAGGAATTGATCCTGGCTATAAGCATACTAGCCTGGAAGATTTTCCTGCCAAAAGAGTCTAGTGTCTTACATTCTCGCCCTGGAGGGGTAGAAGAGTGCCTTTTGGTACTCTTTATCTTTTTCATTGCTGACTTCACCACAATAGAATGGTGAGGCAACTGAGTTTTTTGAAACCCAGGAGAAGGAGGGACCCGGTACATGGTGTCCAACCTGCGAGAATAAGGAGACAATGTTAGAGGAGCCTCCCATAAGTCCATCAAGTGTTCTTGAAGGATTTCATGGATAGGCAGGGTAACTGCCTCTTTAGGAGACTTAGAGTATCCTAAAATATCCAATTTCTTTGATCTAGGTTCCTTTTCAGAGGATGTAGTAATAGAAAGTCCTTTAGCTACTTCTATAATGAAGTCTTGAAAGGACAAATCCTCTGGTGGAGACATTCTCCTCTTTGGAGAGGAAGGCTCCTCAGGAAGATCAAGGGACAGCTCTTCAAAGTCATCAGAGGAGTCGAAATCCTCAGAAGAATCAGAGTATCCTCTATTTGCTTCCAACGCATGATACGCATACCATTCGGTATCGACATCAGGCGTACCGGGTATGGGATCGGTATTGGGCAAAAACCCGGATCCGACATGCGGAACTGATCTGCGTTTGGAAGACGATGACCTCGGTTCCGGTATGGTAGACGGTACCGGAACCGTGCCCGGAACCGCTGGATGCGGTACCGATGGCGTCGCAGCCTTAATAAAAGCCAGGATGGCCTGCTGCATGGTCTAAACAGTATTGTCCATAGACGCCACTGCTGCCTGGATGTCGGTACCGGCATGGGCCGGTACCCCAGAGCAGTCTAACAGGTGATCTGTCGAGGCCGTGCCATCGATGTCAACCTGTAACCCCTGAATTGGCGCTTTGGAAGGCAGAGCTTCCCGCCGGGGTTGTTTGGCTGGGGCAGGGTCCTCCGACTCAAAATTGAGGGCCTCTCGATGCTTTGAAGGAGATTTGCCTTTTGAGGACCTGCCCACAGAAGGTTTGGTTACCTGAGATCCATCCGGAGAGGAAGACCTGGATGACTGTGATGCTGGATTATCTGAAGCAAACAGCACATGGAATTTGTTGGCCCGGTTCTGCAACCCACGTTTAGACATCTGGGAGCAGGATGGGCAGTCCGGAATGGAGTGGTCAGGCCCCAAACACTTAAGACACCATTCATGGGTGTCTGTAACTGAAATAACAGCACTACACTTGGTACACTTCTTGAAACCAGGGGCTGGCTTCTCCATGAGGAGAATTTGTGTAGGCCTGAAGGCCTAACCGAAGCCACCAAGTTGTGCTGAAAATAAAAAAAGATTTTTTTTATTTTTTTTTTAGAAAGAAAAGAAAAGAAAGACCGGCGGTACCGGTTTCGGTATGGGGAAGGCAGGTACGCGGTCCAAAGAAACAAATTAAAATAACAATTTCTTCAGCGGTGACAGGAACACGACCTGCTGGCTCCGCGGAAAAAGAGAAACTGAGGAGAGCTGGTCAGGAAGGCGGGAAGGCAGCGCGCATGTGCAGTGGGAGGCCCCAAAAGCTTCCTTTCTGGGAAGCTGGGGAGCTTTCCCGCGCAGGCTCCGTTGGTTCCGACGTACCCATATGTGAGGACTTATTCCTGCTTGTTCCTGGAGATGCTCTATAACATCAACAAAGACAAAACCTGGAGATGACTGTGGTACAGATCATCAAATACTAGTATGCAAACTCAAGCTAAAGTTGAAAAAGAGCAAACCACTCATGAATGCAGCAAAATATGACCTTGAGAATATACCACTGGAATTTAAAGACTGCCTGCAAAATCGATTTGCTGCTTTAGATACAAATGACAGAGCTGCGGAAGAGCTATGGAATAACATCAAGAAGGTTGTGTTGGAAGAAAGCGACAAGTTTCTACAAATGGTGAAAAAGCAAAAACGGCCAAAATGGATGACTGAAAAAACTCTGAAAATTGCCCAGAAACGCCGAGAAGCTAAAGCCAGAGGAGAAAGAAAGACAATCGCAGAACTCAACAGAGATTTCCAATGTGCAGCAAGGCAGGACAAGGAAAAGTACTACAATGACACTTGCAAGGAAATAGAAGCAGAAACTATTAGAGGAAGAACAAGATCGGCTTTCCTGAAGTTAGAAGAGTTAAAGAAAAAGTTCCAGCCTCGAATTGGAATGTTACAAGATGCTCAAGGTTTTATATTGAATGATGCTAAGAAGATCAAGAAAAGGTAGAAGGAATATACAGAGTTTTTATATGATAAAGATCAAGTGGACCAACAGCCGTTTCAACCTGTACCTTATGATCGGGAACCATTGGTGATGAAAGAAGAAGTTGAAGCAGCATTGAAAGCCTTATCAAGGAACAAAGCACCAGGCATTGATAGCATTCCTATAGAAGTATTGCAGCAATCTGATGCAGCTATTACCATACTTACAAGAAATATGGAAGACAACATCATGGCCAACTGACTGGAAAAGATCTGTGTTTATACCAATACTAAAGAAAGGTGATCCAACTGACTGTGGAAATTATCGAACAATCGCTCTGATCCCACATGCCAGCAAGATTCTACTGAAGATTATTCAAAGAGACTACAACCATACCTGGAACAAGAACTACCTGAAGTGCAAGCAGGGTTCAGGAAAGGGCGAGGAATGAGAGACATCATTGCGGATGTGAGATGGATCCTTGAAAAGACTAAAGAATACCAAAAGGATATCTATTTGTGCTTTATCGACTATAGCAAGGCTTTTGACTGTGTAAACCATGAGAAACTCTGGGCCACATTAAGAAGCATGGGTATACCAGAACACCTGATCGTTCTCTTGCACAATCTGTACATTGATCAAGAAGCAACAGTTCGAACGGAATAAGGAGAAACAGAATGGTTTAAAATAAGCAAAGGTGTAAGACAAGGCTGCATACTTCCCCCACTACCTGTTTAATTTATATGCAGAACAAATCATCAGAGAAGCAGGACTGTATGAAGACAACAGAGGTGTGAAGATTGGTGGAAGACTCATCAACAACCTTCGCTATGCTGATGATACTACATTAATGGCTGAAAGTGAAGATGATCTGAAACATTTGCTTCTCACAATCAAAGAACATAGTCTCAAAATGGGCCTGCACCTTAATGTAAAGAAGACAAAGATCATGACAACTGGCATAATCAACAGGTTCATTGTTGAAGGAGAAGAAATTGAAATTGTGAACAACTTTAACCTACTTGGGTCAATTATCAATAAAGAAGCAACAAGCAGTCAAGAAATCAAACGACACATTGCTCTTGGCAGAATGGCCATGAAAGACCTAGATAAGATTCTCGAGAGCAGAGATGTCTCTCTCCATACAAAGATTCGACTTGTTCAAGCCATGGTATTTTCAATAACATCATATGGATGTGAAAGCTGGACAGTGAAAAAGACAGACAGGAAGAAAATTGATGCCTTTGAATTATGGTGCTGGCAGCGAATACTGTGTATACCATGGACTTCCCGAAGAACAAACCAGTCGGTACTAGAGGAGATTAAAGCTAAGCTTACTTTAGAAGCTCAGATGACAAGACTTCGACTTTCATACTTTGGACACATCATGCGAAGAGAGAGATCATTATAGAAAGACATCATGCTTGGCAAGATAGAAGGTCAACGCAAAAAAGGAAGGCCAGCAATGAGATGGATTGATACAATAACAGCAGCTATGGGTAGCAGTCTGTCAACAATGAGCCACCTGACTGAAGACCGAACATAATTTAGGATAGCTATCCAGAAGGTCGCCATGAGTCGACTCCGACTCGACAGCACTTCACAACAACAACATGTTATGCACAACACCACTCAGAAAATTAGCCAACCGGTGGACTGATGAACTGGGGGAAGAAGTAGGAGAGGAACAACTAGAGCACTGGTTTATGCAAATAGCGTGGGTCTTTTCCTCAGCACACTACTAAGAATTGCAATACCAGATACTGAATAGAAGGTACCTCAGAAAAGAATGGGAGGCATGACTAGGGATATGGGAGCATAATCGTTGTGACAAATGCAAAGGCCTGGCGGAGACCTTTAAACATGCTTTGTTAGAATGTCCCAAGTTGACCGAGTTGTGGTACCCAGTGCTAGAGTGCCTGACTAAGATAATTGGGAAACAAGTAGAATGGACATACAATATACTGTTGTTGGGGGATGAGGGACCACTGGGAGAGAGTAACATTCGAAAGATGGAAGGCCGATTTATCATAATAGGAATAGGGGTGGCAAAGAAACTTATCCTACAATACTGGGTGGAAGAGGATACCCCCTCCATAAGTGATTGGACAATAACTATGCACATGATGGCGGCCGCAGAATGCTCAATGGGAGCCAATAAATGTCCCCACGCTGGATACGATACTGACAACTATGGTACCGCTTTCAAGCGCAATACCCTAAGATAGTAGAAATAGAGTGGGGGGGGGGGAGATGGAAGGGGGAGGGCTAGGGTAGAAGGAGGTGGAGGGTAGGAGGGGAGATGTGGCTGAAAATGTGATAAAAGTTATAGTCTAAGTAGTAAATGAATATAATTCTAAGGCCAGCAGTAAGAGCTTTAATAAAAGTACCCCATGGTGCACACACACGTAAAAATACTCAGAGGGGTATGATTACTAAGATTACTAAGATTTGCACAAGTAGTATACATTTATCCCCAAAAATGAGTGCAAGGGTGGCATTCAACCTGGGCTACAAAATGGACATGTAGCTAGTGTGGGCTTTTGCCACCTTCACACTCCTTTTGTTTCGTACGATCACCCCGGGTACCCTTAACACCATCCATTGAGGTGCAAAAGTGCTGGTGAGCACACACCAAAAACGCCCACAAGACTCATGATCTGCATGCATCGCCCCTGAGCCACCCAGTCTCTGCCCCAAATTATGCTACCATGCATAGCCTGTAGACTTCACTGCTACCTCACTGCTCATAAGATGACATATACTGTATAGCCCCTCTCTCTTCCTTCTATAGCTTCACATCACATTGTCTTCCTTTTCTTCATACTCCCTGTCTCCCCTCCTACCAGCACTGTCACTCCTTCACTCCTCATTCACCCTTTACCACCCTCACTTCCTCCTCCATTCTGTCTCCTATCCTATCATCAGCTCTTGAGCTTCATCACTCTATCCCTCTCATTCAACCAGCTCCTCTCTCTCTAAGGCAACCTCACCCTCATTTCCACCGTACGGTCTCCTCTCTACCCAGTACTCTGCTACTCCTTCTCCTTCTCTCATCCGGAGATATCAACCCCAATCCTGGCCTCCCTAGCTTTCTGTCTCACTCTGAGAAGAGGTCTTTATGCAACATGTCTAGTCTTATCCACATCCCTCACCTTTCCCCTTCCACTCTCCCTTTCTCATGTGCCTTTTGGAACACACACTCTGTCTCTAATAAACTTGCTTTTACTCATGATCTCTTCATCTCTAATGCTCTACATCTTCTTGCTCTGAGACCTGGCTCCTCCCAGATGATACTGCATCTACTGCTGCTCTCTGCCATGGGTGGGAGGAGTAGCCTAGTGGTTGGGGCAAGGTACTTCAGGCCGTAAGGTTGGGGGTTCAAATCCCACTAGAGGACAGCAACTTTGGGCCGGAAGGACTGGGGTTTCTAGTCCCACAGGTGCTCCTTGTGGTCTTGGGCAAGCCACTTAACCCTCCATTGCCCATGTTCCCTATAAGTATTAGTGTGTGTGTCTCATATCCCCACGTGTTAAATGTATCCCCCACTTGTGTTGTGACCACTTTGATTGAAGGATAAGGCGGTATACAAAACTCTCTAAATAAAAAATAAAAAAATGGGGGCTATCAGTTCTCTCACACACCTTGTCCCACTGGCTGTGGTGGTGGTGTTGGGTTTCTGCTCTCCCCCTCCTGCCAATTCCAACGCCTCCATCTCATTCCTTCCTCTCTTTTGAAGTCCACTCCATCCGCCTCTTCACCCCGCTTCCTCTCCGGGTAGCTGTTATTTATCAAACTCCTGACAAGTCTGCTTTTACCTTTCATGGGTTCTGGACTATCCTGGTTCTCCTGCTATCTCTCCCACTGCTCCTTCTGTGTGTGTTCTGGTGGCTCCTCCTCCTCTGCTATGCCACTCCCAGTTGGTGTACCCCAAGGATCTGCCCTGGGCCCGCTCCTTTTCTCTCTCTATACCCAGTCCCTTGGTGCCCTTATTTCTTTCCATGGCTTTCAGTACCATCTGTATGCCAATGACTCCCAGATTTACCTCTCTACACCCGATATCTCTCCGGCAATCCAGACCCGGATCTCCGCATGCCTTTCTGACATCGCTGCCTGGATGTCTCACCGCTGCTAGAAGTTGAACATGGCCAAGACTGAACTTCTTATCTTTCCCCCTACAACCCCCCCCCCTTCCTCCCTTCTCAATCTCTGTGGATAACTCTGTAATCCTTCCTGTTTCCTCGGCCAGCAATCTGGGGGTAGTCTTTGACTCCTCTCTCTCTTTCTCCACACACATCCAGCTCGCAGCCAAGACCTGCCATTTCTTTCTCTACAACATTAGCAAAATCCACCCCTTCCTCTCTGAACACTACTAAAATGCTTGTCCACTCCTTAATCACCTCCCGCCTCAACTACTGTAACCTGCTCTTTGCTAGCCTCCCTCTGAGTCACTCTCTCCCTTCCAATCTTTTCAACACTCTGCTGCACGACTAATCTTCTGCCAGCTTCGTCATGCCCATATTACACCTCTCCTCGGGTCACTTCATTGGCTCCCTATCCGCCTCCACATCCAATTCAAACGTCTCCTGCTGACTTATAAATGCATTCACTCTGTGGCTCCTCAGTACCTTTCATCTCTTATCTCTCCCTATAACCCCCGTCGGGTACTCCGCTCTTCTAGCAAACTGCTTCTATCTATGTCCCGCTCTTCTACTGCTAACTCCAGACTTTGCTCCTTTCACCTTGCAGCACTTTACACCTGGAACAAACTGTCTGTACGCCAGGTACCTTCTCTAACCCTCTTCAAGTCTAGGTTGAAAGCTCACCTCTTTGCTGCTGCTTTTGGATCTTGACTCACCTGATCTCCTTTTCTCCCTTGTTCCACCCCTGCCTACACCTTCCGTGTTTTGTGTGTTTTGTCTTGATTAGATTGTAAGCTCTGATGAGCATGGACTGTCTCTTACATGCCTGTGCTGTACAGCGCTGTGTATGACTGGTAGTACTATATAAATGCTGAGTAGTAGTAGTAGTAGTAGTAGATAATATAGGATTTTTACCGCACCCACATTTTTAGCTCTGTGTACTTGACAAGTTCTGAATCCATGCTACATGGTAGTCTGATTTAGTAAACATGCCCCATAGTGAGAGTGAAATCAAATGTTTTACATGCTCCATGTGCATGCATGCTTGTGGACGTAGTTTGGCAAGAGTCATATGGGCAACTCATATTCAGCCTGTGACAGCATTTTTAAAAAAAAATAATCCAGATATTCAGCAGCAGTATCCGAAGAGTGAGTGCCGCTTACTGTAGTCAATAAAGGACAAATCAATATCCTTTAGGTATTCTTTAATCTTTTCAAGGATCCATCTCACATCCGTGATAATGTCTCTTGTTCCTTGCCCTTTCCTGAACCCTGCTTGCATTTCAGGTAGTTCTTGTTCCAGGTATGGTTGTAGTCTCTGTTGAATAATCTTCAGTAGAATCTTGCTGGCATGTGGGATCAGAACGATTGTGTGATAATTTCCAAAGTCAGTTGGATCACCTTTCTTTAGTATTGGTATAAACACAGATCTTTTCTAGTCAGTTGGCCATAATGTTGTCTTCCAAATTTCCTGGCAGAGCATGGTAAGAATGGCAACAGCTGCATAAGATTGCTGTTATACCTCTATGGGAATGCCATCAATGTCTGGTGCTTTGTTCTTTGATAAGGCTTTCAATGCTGCTTCAACTTCTTCTTTCATCACCAATGGTTCCAGATCATATGGTACAGGATGAAATGGCTGTTGGTCCACTTGATCTTTATCATATAAAAACTCTATATTCTTTCCACTTTTTCTTGATCTTCTCAGCATCATTCAACATAGATAGTTGAGCGTCTTGTAACATTCCAATTTGAGACTGGAATTTTTTCTTTAACTTTTGTAGCTTTAGGAAAGCCAAACTTGTTCTTCCTCTAATAGTTTCTGCTTCTATTTCTTTGCATGCATTATTGTAGTATTTTTCTTTTTGTCCTGTCTTGCTGCACGTTGGAAATCTCTGTTGAGTTCTGTGATTGCCTCTCTTTCTCCTCTGGATTTAGCTTCTCTGCTTTTCTGGGCAATTTTCAGAATTTCTTCCGTCATCCATTTTGGCCATTTTTGCTTTTTCACCTTTTGTAGAGACTTCTCGCTTTCTTCCAACACAACCATTTTGATGTCATTCCATAACTCTTCTGGAGCTCTGTCATTTGTATTTAAAACAGCAAATCAATTTTGCAGTCAGTCTTTAAATCCCAGTGGTATATTCCCAAGGTCATATTTTGCTACATTCATGAGTGGTTTGCTGTTTTTCAATTTTATCTTGAGTTTGCATACTAGGTTGTTGGTGATCTGTACCACAGTCAGCTCCAGATTTTGTCTTTGTTGATGTTATAGAGCTTTTTCATCATTGGCTTCCACTGATGTAGTCAATTTAATTTTTGTACAATCCATTGGGCGAAGTCCATGTGTACTGTCACCGCTTGTGTTGCTGGAAGAACGTGTTTGAGATGAATTGATCGTTGGTCTTGCCGAATTCTATCAGTCTTTCTCCAGCTTCATTTCTGTTGCCAAGTCCATTTCTCCAACCATTTTGCCGTCTTCTTTGTTGCCAACATTTTGTTCGTCACCTATGACTTTTAGGATATCCTGTTTGCATGTTCTATCGATTTCAGCTTGTACTTGTTCATTGAACTCATCAATTTCATCCTCTTCTGCAGCTGTTTTGGGGGCATATACTTGAATTATAATTATGTTGATAGGCATTCCTTGTAGATGAATAAGCATTCACTGGCTGCATTGTATTTCATTACTGTTCCTGCAAGCTTCTTCTTAATTATAAATGCAACACCATTTCTTCTTTGTCTTTCATGTCCAGCATAGTAGACCATGTGATCATCTGATGCAAAGTGCCTGATGCCAGTCCATTTCAGTTTGCTGACACCTAACAGATCAAGTTGTACACGTTCCATTTCATTCTTGACCTCCAACTTCCCTTTTCACTGAACACTATGGAGCTATCACCTAATATACTAGCCACCTCTCCACCCCTTACCAGCTAACCTTCCTGCAAACACTGAACTGACACCCTGTAAATACCTCACATAACCTGGTATGCAACACTATATATAGCTCACTCACCTCACTGTAAATAGTATCCCCATGACACCCCCCTCTCTCTCTTTGCATGCTCCACCACTAAACTAGCCTTGACACAAATGCTTGTTGTAATATTATAGTTTCTATGTAAACCACTTTGATTACAAGATAAGATGGTATACAAAACTTGTTAAATAAATAAATGCCACAATATTGAAGCAATATATTAGGGCAAGATATGATGAATCTGCAAGAGATTGGCCTGAGCTTAATATTGGGGATTCAGTCTGCATGAAACCAGAACCTGGAAATTGTATGAATCATAATAATTGTACATCAGATCGCATTATCCTCATATCTAGCGGACATTGAAAGAACTCTCTATTGCTGCAATCGTATAGACCTGGGAGTTGCTGAGCAACCAAATTAACAAGGACAGCACGCATACAGCATGGCTGAGGAGCCAAGCAATCCTTTATGTTACGGTACATCCCCAACAACAGCTGCAGAAGAGAATGAAATTGAAGAGTTCTATGAACAAGTACAAGCTGAAATTGACAGAACATGCAAACAGGATATCCTGATAGTCATGGGTGATTGGAACGCAAAAGTTGGCAACAAAGAAGAAGGCAAAGTAGTTGGAAAATATGAACTTGGCAACAGAAATGAAGCTGGAGAAAGATTGATAGAATTCTGCAAGACCAATGATCTATTCATCTCAAACACCTTCTTCCAGCAACACAAGCGACGACTGTACACATGGACTTCACCCAATGGATTGTATAAAAATCAAATTGACTACATCTGTGGAAGTCAACGATGGAAAAGCTCTGTAACATCAACAAAGACAAAACCTGGAGCTGACTGTGGTACAGATCATCAACTACTAGTATGCAAACTCAAGCTAAAGTTGAAAAAGAGCAAACCACTCATGAATGCACCAAAATATGACCTTGAGAATATACCACTGGAATTTAAAGACTGCCTGCAAAATCGATTTGCTGCTTTAGATACAAATGACAGAGCTCCGGAAGAGTTATGGAATGACATCAAGAAGGTTGTGCTGGAAGAAAGCGAGAAGTCTCTACAAAAGGTGAAAAAGCAAAAACGGCCAAAATGGATGACGGAAGAAACTCTGAAAATTGCCCAGAAACGCAGAGAAGCTAAAGCCAGAGGAGAAAGAAAGACAATCACAGAACTCAACAGAGATTTCCAACGTGCAGCAAGACAGGACAAGGAAAAGTACTACAATGACACTTGCAAGGAAATAGAAGAAGAAACTATTAGAGGAAGAACAAGATCGGCTTTCCTAAAGCTGCGAGAGTTAAAGAAAAAGTTCCAGCCTCGAATTGGAATGTTACAAGATGCTCAAGGTTCTATGTTGAATGATGCTGAGAAGATCAAGGAAAGGTGGAAGGAATATACAGAGCTTTTATATGATAAAGATCAAGTGGACCAACAGCCGTTTCAACCTATACCTTATGATCAGGAACCATTGGTGATGAAAGAAGAAGCTGAAGCAGCATTGAAAGCCTTATCAAAGAACAAAGCACCAGGCATTGATAGCATTCCCATAGAAGTATTGCAGCAATCTGATGCAGCTGTTACCGTACTTACAAGGCTCTGACAAGAAATATGGAAGACAACATCATGGCCAACTGACTGGAAAAGATCTGTGTTTATACCAATACTAAAGAAAGGTGATCCAACTGACTGTGGAAATTATCGCACAATCGCTCTGATCCCACATGCCAGCAAGATTCTACTGAAGATTATTCAAAAGAGACTACAGCCATACCTAGAACAAGAACTACCTGAAGTGCAAGCAGGGTTCAGGAAAGGGCAAGGAACGAGAGACATCATTGCGGATGTGAGATGGATCCTTGAAAAGACTAAAGAATACCAAAAGGATATCTATTTGTGCTTTATCGACTATAGCAAGGCTTTTGACTGTGTAAACCATAAGAAACTCTGGGCCACATTAAGAAGCATGGGTATACCAGAACACCTGATCGTTCTCTTGCACAATCTGTACATTGATCAAGAAGCAACAGTTCGAACGGAACAAGGAGAAACAGAATGGTTTAAAATAAGCAAAGGTGTAAGACAAGGCTGCATACTTTCCCCCTACCTGTTTAATTTATATGCAGAACAAATCATCAGAGAAGCAGGACTGTATGAAGACAACAGAGGTGTGAAGATTGGTGGAAGACTCATCAACAACCTTCGCTATGCTGATGATACCACATTACTGGCTGAAAGCGAAGATGATCTGAAACATTTGCTTCTCACAATCAAAGAACATAGTCTCAAAATGGGCCTGCACCTTAATGTAAAGAAGACAAAGATCATGACAACTGGCATAATCAACAGGTTCATCGAAGGAGAAGAAATTGAAATCGTGAACAACTTTAACCTACTTGGATCAACTATCAATAAAGAAGAAACAAGCAGTCAAGAAATCAGACGACGCATTGCTCTTGGCAGAATGGCTATGAAAGACCTAGATAAGATTCTCAAGAGCAGAGATGTCTCTCTCCATACAAAGATTCGACTTGTTCAAGCCATGGTATTTTCAATAACATCATATGGATGTGAAAGCTGGACAGTGAAAAAGACAGACAGGAAGAAAATTGATGCCTTTGAATTATGGTGCTGGCGGCGAATACTGTGTATACCATGGACTGCCCGAAGAACAAACCAGTCGGTACTAGAGGAGATCAAACCTAAGCTTTCTTTAGAAGCTCAGATGACAAGACTTCGACTTTCATACTTCGGACACATCATGCGAAGAGAGAAATCATTAGAGAAAGACATCATGCTTGGCAAGATAGAAGGTCAACGCAAAAGAGGAAGGCCGGCAATGAGATGGATCGCTACAATAACAGCAGCTACGGGTACCAGTCTGTCGTCAATGAGCCGCCTGACTGAAGACCGAACACAATTTAGGATAGCTATCCAGAGGGTCGCCATGAGTCGACTCCGACTCGACGGCACTTAACAACAACAACACATCCCCAAGCATGATTTTACTAAATCCTGCTAAGATTGTGCACTTAATGTGCATTTTTAACTCATGGTGAGTACAAGCCGCTACGGTAAGTATCAGGCGTGACTGGCATGTTCCCAGCAGTTATTCCATGGGTGCATATGCTAACATATGGCACAATTAACATGGGTGCACCTCACAACCCCATAGGGGGAGGAGCTGCTCTACATGTCCAGACTCTGCCCCAACCCACCCACTTGCCATCCTAGTTCATGATGGCCTATTAACAAGCATTTTAACATCAGTTGCTGTGATTCCCCACATTAGATGTGACTGCAGACAGCGAGTACGTGCTAAAATGCATGCTGACCATCTAATGGGTTTTATTAAAAGGGCCCCTAAATTAAATGAATTTGTTTTTATTTCAGTTTCACTGCCCTATCCTTAAACTGCAATGAACGTTGTGTTATGAATCTTAATATTGATTGAGGGAACTGGTTAAATAATCCAGTGTTAAAATACAAATAGATTTGCCACTTCACAAAGTCTCCATCTGAAATGTGAGGCACAAGACAATTGTTGCTTAGTTTGTCACCCCCTAAGGCCATCACTGGTATTGAAGTAAGTACTGCAAATGTTGGATAGCATGACGAGTGTTTTGCTTTCATGGGCTCTCCAACATGTGCTTGGCATATTTGATTCAGATTTTCTATTTTTACAGTAAAATATCACACATGGTATGATAAACAGTAAAATGTATCAAGATATCCAGACAACAAAGGTAGAAAACATCTTTTTAGTTTTTGTTTTAGCTTTGGAAATGTTGGTATCAGCTTTGTGAATTTCAAAGTGCAGCATCTCTTCTATCTCTCTATTTTGCAGAGTGCAATAGGAAATGCACTTCTCTTTCTCTTTCTCCAGCATTGCATTACCTGCAGAGTCTGGCTTCTTGGTTTGGAGTTCAGTGTTTGCATGTTTCTGTTCATATTGATTCCTTATTCTGTATTTGGTGAGGATCTGCCTGTGTCTTGCATGGGTGAGCATGGTGAAGGATTTTCCTGGCGTTTTAGTTTCTGTTATTCTGTACCTCCAGTAGGGGAATTTCTGTGAATGCTGAATATGTTTACAGAACTGGATCTGCAGGGTTTATCCAGAGATTTTTATCCTGGATGGACTCCGGACTTCCCACCTTTATAATAGAGATGGCCACCCCAAAACGTGAGATGTACAGCTCTAATAAGTGAGTCTGGAGAGCAAAGCGTGAAGTTTTTCCTTGCAGGGCATTTAGAATATAAATTTGCAAAGATCTGCATGTTGTATTGCTTGGCAAATGAAAAGGAGCCACATGAAATGATATTTAGCTATGTCTGTTTTTATTTAACTTATAATTTTCAATCCTATAGAAAAATGGATACTAAACCCAGAAGAAGAAGCTTATCAGTTGACAGAAACTGTATATACAGGGTGGCCCCCAAAAAGTGAGAACATCTCATAAATTAAAAGCTTAAATAGTTTACTTATTTACCTTTTTTAGCTTCTGATACAACATTGGTATGTCTACTATGTACATATGTTTTATGATATTCACAATTCTGTATATGTATTTATCAATTTCATTAGTTATTTGTGTCTCGGCCCTTCCTTCTTTCTTTCTTCTTCTGTCCTTTGGGTTTAACTACGTATTTTCTCATTTATATTTTAGTGTCTCTGGAACAACTTTTTTAACATACTTTTTTTTTTTTAATTTTATATTTTCAACATTTTTACAATATAACAAGAAGTTACAAACATTCTTGAAGAAACGGGAAAACATCAAAGAAAGAAATAAAAAGAGACTGGAACAAAACCAGAAAGAAGAAAATAATTTCAAACATTTTCCACCCTAGCCCACCACTGGAGGAGCCATGAAAAAAGAGATACCAAAAATTGATAAGAAAACATAAGGCAGTTGCCCCACTAAGTCACACTTTTATGAGAGTACCAGGGAGTCATGCCGAGGTCTCCAAACATTTAGCATTAATGAAAGCTACTAGTTGGGCTGGTTCGTAAAAAACATAAGAAACTGAGTCTAATTTGACTAAACACTTACAAGGATGTTTAAGAAAAACAAACCACCCAACTGCAAAATACCTGGGCGCAATAACAAAAATTCCTTCCTACGCTTCTGAGTGGTCCTAGCTAAATCAGGAAAAATCCTAACTAACAACCCTTTAAACGGTATATTCCTTTTCTTAAAAAAAAGCTTCAACAGCCACTCCCTATCCGAAAGGAGAGCAAACGTTACCAGCAACGTAGAGGGTACCGGGTCTTCACTTTGAGAACTCTCAAGCATTTCAGTAACATTCAAAAGGTTAACTTGTTCCAAACCATTCCTAACATTAGACTCAGCCATAGTAATCTTAGCCTTAGGGAGGTAATACACTCTAACCAAGGGTGGAATTAATTCAGATGATACCCCCAACACTTCCATTAAATATAAACGAAACATTTCTACTGGAGAAATAGATAGCATTCTAGGGAAATTAATTAACCTAAGGTTATTCAACCTAAGAGCATTATCCAATTGTTCCAACTTAGTCTGTGTAGTAAGAAAAGATTTCTTATACGTGTCCACTTGTTCTTCAAGGACTTCCACCTTCTGTTGTACTGTAGTAATGTCAAGTTGCAAACCAGAAACTCTTTGTTGGACAACTTCCACCGTTGAACCCTGTTCCTCCACTTTTCTTTCCAGAGAAACTACCGTAGGCACTATCGCTTCCCCTAAGGAGAGAATGGCTTGCCAAATCGTCTCTAACGTAAACGTCTCAGGACGCTGTAGGGTGAAATGTTGTTGCACCGAGGTGCTCTTTAAATTCACTTCCACGCCTGCTATCTGCTGCTGACCTCGATTAACAGCTAAGCGCTGATCTTTAGACTCTCCTGCACACGGCAACGAAGCTGTCACCGACTCGACCAGCCTAGCAGCAGTCTGCAAAACGACTGTCTGCCCCACAGATCCTGGACCGTCCGAGCCACTAGCGAGCGCCGATTTCGGAAGGACGCCAAGCTCCAGGAACCCTTCTGGCAAAGGCAACCCTCGAGTCACCTTCGATGCCGGACTCTCGGGGGAGAGAGATATGCCGGAGATAGACGCCGAGCCACCCGACTCCGGCGCCGTATCAGCCCGAGACTCATCCCCTTCACCAACTTGTGCACGCTGAGAACGAATAACAAAGGAGTCCATCGGACCCGTAGAAATCGGCGTCGAGGTTGGGGGAAGCTGGACAGACTCCGCAGGCCCCTTCCCCTTACGTTTCTTGCCCATATCGATAAGAAACACGCTCAGAGCGAAACAGCAACCGCCGCCATCTTGGACAAAGCTCCTCCTCCCGGTAAATTTAACATACTTTTTATTGTTTATTCTGCTAATATTATTACCATTAATATTTATTTATTTATTTGCTGTTTTTTCCCCAAAATTCTCTGAATGTTGATTTTTAATTCTGTTTGTTCAATTTTATGGTAGCTGTATGTCCCCCGAAGAAGGCGCAAGCCGAAACGCGTAGGGACCCTCATCATTAAAGCAGTCTGTTCCAAACCCGTCTGCCTCTCTTGCTTCGTTTGTTCCTTCCTGTGTCTGCAAGAGTCACACTCCTCCTCCTGTTGCCTCACTTTTTTTGGGCCACCCTGTACAGTAGATTGTCAGTTTGACATCTGCAATGGAATATCATACATTTTCTTAATAAATGTTTTCAATCCCATATATCAACAAAAAAGAAGCTTTTCAGTTGGTAGAAAATGTAGAGAATGCCAACTTGACATCTGCATTGCAATATCAAAAGTGTACTAAATGTTTTCTAGTAAGTTTTCACAAGAACATTTAAAGACAAATGCAAAAGCTGTGAAACAATCTGCAAAAACTAGCTGGCTGTACCTTTGTGAAATTCCATTCAAGGGTAGAAAATATGAAGGCCTCTGATGCTGAAAAAGACAGTGGCATGTTCTAATCATGTGCTTTATTATATTGCCACCTGGCCCCTTTTGTTGCATTTAGAATTTTTTTGGATGGCTCAGATTTGAAACATGCATTTAGAATTTTTTTGGATGGCTCAGATTTGAAACATGACTCTGGATTTGCCAAGTTTCTTGGATAATAGAGGAGAGTGTTCCATCAAGCCCAAGGTTTGATGTGAATGGCTTCTTATTCTTTTGAACAAGACTGGGCACTCTTTCCTCTTCTGCATTTGAGTATGGTAAAACTAAGAGAAGTCTGGGAACTTGAGAAGACCAGTGCAAAGAAATGCCCCTATGGTATCCATCCTATGCTGTACAGTACTGTGGTCTGAGTCAATCTGTAGTGTTACCTTATCTCGCACATACTATGGTATCTCAGCATCAACTGGTAATCAACAAACTCCTCTTGCAGCTGGTCTATCTCAGGCCTACTAAACAATCACATCATCCATCAACAGAAAGAGAAAAGGTTCAGTCTTGAAAAGTGCTGCACAAGATACTTGTAAGTACAGAGCAAAACTGGTAAAAAGCCCAAACAAACTGGAAATGAACAAAAACATTTTTCCATGTGAATATCCCTAGGGAACCCCAAATGAAGCCTGGTAGGGATTCTCTTAAGTTTTTTGCCCTCCTGTATAGTTGGGGCAGGAGGGCAGTCTGAAGAACACAACAAAAGAAAAAAAACAAAGTAAATGATTTTTTTTTGTTTTTTGTAGAAAACCAAAGAAAATGAAATAGGAAATATTACTGACATTTTCTATTGGTTTTCATGCAAAAGCACAGCCCCAGAAACTATACTAGAATATTACATTCTGAGGAGAAGAGAGGGATAAATCTCTCTCTGTCTGCTCTCCCAGAATCCTCTCTGAAACTCCATCTTGAAATGAGTGAGTACAAACATTGTCTCTGCGTCTGTTTGTGTGCTTGAAATACTATAACCTTCAAAACTACTGACAAGACGAATTGCAGACAGAATGCTCTACCCATGACTACACATAAACCAGAGAAAGCCAGGAATTGGGGGATGCTAAGGGAGATAAGACACAGAAATAAGAGCCCGCAAAGGACTATAAAACAAAAAAAAACAAACAAACAAAGAATGTGTGTTCAAAGTTGTAAGGAAAACCATATAAGGGAAAAGGGGGCAGAAGGGGTAAAGAAGCTGTGAAGTGAGAGTATAAAATAATGCTTTCAGACAGTGACTTAAGCTTTCTATTGAGTGATGTTACCTCTGCCTAACAGGATAACAATATGGTGCTAGATTTATATTTGCTGCAGATTGTCTAACATGCTTTTGCAGACCTGTGTATTCTAGTTCAATAAATTAGATTGTTTTTTACTTATAAGTTGTCCTGTCTTACAAATTTATAGAAAAAATTATAAGGAGAGGGTGAGGTCCATATTGGGGTGCCACGCAGCAGTAAGGCACAAAAGAAAAAGCCCCAATTATTCTTATATTTATTAATACCACAAGAAAAATGAAAAGACATTTTCCATGGGAATGATACAAGACAAGACAAATAAAGATAACTTTAGGGCAAACTCCAAAATATGTTTGAATTAACACCCAAAATAATTTTTATAGAGAATATATACAGGTTCACACAAATTTTTATATCAAGAGATAGACTGTAATTTAGAACATAAAATGCAGTGTTAACTGATATTCATACCATGATTCATACCTATTAGTTTAATCAGAGATTTTTTCACTTCCTTGTTTCTTAAACTATAAATAATGGGGTTAAACATTGGAATCAGAGCTGTATTTAAAAGAGAGAACAGCTTGTCTTGTTCTGGTGAATACATTGAAGGTGGTCTCACATACATGCATATGACAGTTCCATAAAATAGAATAACAATGGTGAGATGGGAGGAGCAGGTGGAGAAGGCTTTCCTCCTCCCCTGTGCAGAACGGATTTTGAGAATACTGGAGATGATACAGATGTAGGAAAACAGAGTTAATCCAAAAGGAACACATGACACAAACACCCCTTCAGTAAATATTACAATCTCGATGTTGAGTATATCACTACAGGAAAGTTTCATCAATACTGTGATATCACAAAAGAAATGGTTAATCACATTACTCTCACAGAAAGAGAACTGAGATGTTAAAACTATATGGGGTACCATACTTAGAAAGCCAAATATCCAAGAAGCAGATGCCAGAAGGACACAGACTCTCCTGTTCATAATGAGCACATAACGTAAAGGGTTGCAGATTGCAACATAGCGATCATAGGCCATGGCAGTGAGAAGGAAAAATTCTGTAACTGTGAGAGACATGAAAAAGTAGAGCTGTGACATACAGACAGAAAAAGAAATCACTGTCTCCCCTGTCAATAGACTGTGCAGCAGTGTAGAGAGAGTGACAGAGGTGTTACAGATGTCCAAAAAGGACAGGTTACTGAGGAAGAAGTACATAGGCTTTTGCAGATGAGGGTCAGCACACACTAAAATGAAAAACAAAAAGTTTCCCAACACAGAGATCAGAAAGATCAGGAAAACCATGACTGAAATGAAGAGTTGCAGGTGAGGAAGGTCAGAGAATCCCAGGAGAATGAATTCTGTAACTGAGGTCTTGTTGTCTTTTCCCATTGATCCAACATTCATAATCCGTTGGAACATTTTAACAGAAATGACATTTCCTATGTAAAAACAAATGTTTCTGTTAGTGTCAATATTTATGTGCTTACATAGAAGACAATGTCAGTATCAGTGTTTTCTGTCATCAAAATCTTCAGTATAATGCACATACTTTAGGCCTATGAATTATATTTAATGTTAGTTTTAATTCCTTTCATATCAAGAGAACATTGGAAAAGATTATATGCTAAAGAGAGGTGTGAATGTCTGGCAAGCTACAGAACATGAAAGAGTTGTCCAACTACTGTAAGTGGGTAGATAAAATCAATTAAAAAGAGCAAATGATTTATATTCGTTTTCCTCTATTTTCTCCTTAGTCTGTTGAGATTTAATGGCAGAGACATATCAGTGCTCCAATAGAAATAAAAATGGGGTAGAGTTCTAGCATTTAAGTTGGTCCTGGAGAAAACTGGTTCCTTTGTCAAGCATTTCTTTTATTGGACCAAAATAATAGTCATGAAAAAAATGCTTTCAAGTCTATATAAACTCCTGAAATTAATTAGGAGAATGTATATGAGTAACCCAGGATGGTTTCAAACACTAGAAATGCTTAAAACTCAGACTCTGCAACTGGCAGCGTTTACTTTTCTTTTTATAAGAGTTGTTCTATTCACATTGTCAATGATGGTAAAGAGGAAGGGAAAGACTAGCGATGTTCTTAATCTACTGGGATTTAAAGGAGAGGAATATTGACACTGTAATGGAAATAACATTTGAGTTACATAGCAGATGACGGGCTATCAATGCCAATATGTCAATTATCAAAATCTTGTGCCAAAGGCAATCATTGTTTTCTTACTAATTAATTGAAAATGAACTGTGAGTTTTAACACAAAATTCTTAAGAAATCTGAACTCCTGCTCATTGAAATCAGGTCAGTAAGTTTTTTACTTGCAGCACTAACTTTTCATTTATATTGTAGATAGCAACGTTTTATTGGACTAAATGGGTACTATATTTGGAAAGGTGACAAAGGCAGCGAAATGTGCCAATAAACGCATGCTCATAAAATGGCAGAGGATATGCGGGCAAATATACAATATGAGGGGGCATGCTGTGCGGCAGGCGGTCTGAAACTGGGCATTCATATGGAGAAATCCGGGCCATCCTGATGTCATACAAAATGCCCCTGTATGAAGTAGAAGAGCGCATCGTGCAGCCTTCTCGTGTATCACGCATAGGTTTGTTTGTGTGGCAAACTATGTGCGGAAACTCATGATCCTGGACTTATGCAGTTATTAGTGTGAGACCTGTGCAGTATAGACTATGCCCCAGCAATACCCATGTGAAACAATGCTCTCACACACAAGTTCCGCAAGGCTAATATTGCAATGCCCAGTGCACCACTAAATGGTTTGCCATTGGCGCATTCCATGAGTAGGAAGCTCCCACCCTGCTGAGCAGTTACTGACAAAATCGTATCCCAAAGAAGACAGGAGAATTTCAGCATGAAGGAGGTAGAGGTCCTGGCACGCATGATGCTGAGGTTGGAGGGGGATGCTGCACCCCAGGGGCCATCGCAGGGAAAATCTACAGCTGACCACATACATCTGGAGGGCCATCCAATAGCGGCTGTGAGAGTGAGTAAGCCTTGGGGTGGGGCTTGGCAGTTGGCTGGCTAGGAGCAGCTGCAGCAGGCAGAGGTGAGGGACAGTGGTGCTACATCATAGAGTGAGTGCAATCATGAAGCCATGGCATTCCAATGTGCCACAACATTGCTCAGATCAATTACAAAATTCGTGTAGAGCCCATGACCAAACCCCAGCAGCCATTGTGTTACTAAATTTTTGGTACATTTTTAAAACAAAGTTACATTCTTTTTGATGCCTTAATTCAAAAGTGGAAATGTTTTCTTTAGTGGTGTAGGTTAGAAACTCTGCTTTCAGTATCCTTCTCAGTTCTTTGAAGCTACTGACTCCTCATTAGGTGTTAGTGGGCCTGATTAGCCTGTGAAAGAACTGAGAGCAGCTGAGGGTTGTATAAAGGGCTACAGAGCTTTGCACGTTGAGGCATTCCTAACAGAGGCTCTGCATTTCAAGCAAAGGTAAGGGTATGTGGCTATTAATTACTAGTTTCTCTGCCTGAGAGCTCTTAAAAGGGTTTTTTGTACTTTTTAAAATAAAGTTAAGTTCTTTTTGGTGCCTTAGTTCATAAGGGAAAATATTTTCTTTAGTGGTGTAGGTTAGAAACTCTGCTTTCAGCATCTTTTTCAGGTCTTTGAAGCTACTGACCCTTCATCAGGTGTTAGTTCCTTCCCTACCCCCCTCCAACTCCACCCCCACCCATGTGAGCAGTCTTGCTTTACAGGGCACCTCCCCAATTAGCTAAACACAGGGATTTGGAATAGCACATTTAGAACACACTTAAAAGAGGTTGATTGTTTTTTTTCTCTGAAAGGACAGCTGGGAAATCAGCTGGTATTTTGGTGTGATCACTCTTGGGTTTTTTCCTAAGATCTTGGAATTTTTCACCTCATCTTGGGTTCTGGGATTTTCAAGTTCAGATCTTGGGGTTTTTTAAGGCCACAGCCGCACCGGCGATCTACACGCCATTTTACGTCTGCGCGTCATTTTTACGTAATTTTCAGGACTCCGGTGATGTCACTTCCAAATTCTCTCCTCTCTTACATGATAAAGGCTAAAAGAGTGAGAGAAAGCAGAGGGACAGCCATTTCAGCCAATCATAGTAAGCACACCAAACTAGGCATTGCCTGGTTCATCATGGCCAATTATGCAACTTCCGGTACATCACTTCCTGTTACGTCATTTTTTGCTGGTCTTGGAAGACTCTTGGGTTTTTCTTGTCGATCTGAGGATTTTTATTGCTTGATCTTGAGTTTTGCGAAATTAGGTAGGTCTCTCTTCCTTTTGCTTCAACAGGTACCTAAGCTCCACCAACTGAACAATAGCTGGGAAAAATTGTATCGCCAAAGCTGTTGCCCCCATTACAGCTTCTGCCTCTGTCCAGACAGAGATTCCAATGCCAGTTGAAGGAACGGTTCCATGTGCAGGATGCCTGCATGCTGAAACTCTCAGGACACAAGTGGAGGAGTGCAGAGAAGAGGTGGTGTGGCTGAGGAGCATTCAAGACAGTGAGAAGTACATTGATGAGATGCTTCTTGAAACATCCAAGATCTCCAGCAGAGAAGATGGGAGCCTATAGAATGACGAAGGTAGGACATGAGTCACCAGGGCCTGCAGAAACCCAATCCTGCTCCTTAAGCCCTTGAATTGAAGAACCAATATGCAGCCCTGGAAGTGGAGGAGTTGTAAGTATCCCAGGAAAGGGAAGAACTAGACACTATAAAGTTGCAGAGTCAGTGACCACAAGGAAGGGAAGGATAGTGATGGTTGGCGACTCTCTTCTGAGGGGTACTGAGGCATCAATCTGCCAACCAGACTTGATGTCAGAGAGGTATGCTCTTTTCCCAGGTGCCAAAATCTGAGATGTTATAGAGAGTTTACCAAGACTCATCAAGCCCACTGGCTATTACCCGATGTTGCTCATCCATGTTGGCACAAATTACACTGCTAGGTATCCCTCCGAGCATATCAAAAGTAACTTCATGGCTCTGGGACAGAGGATGAAGCAGATTGGTGCACAGGTGGTGTTCTCTTCAATACTCCTGGTTGAGGATAAAGGCCAAGACAGAGAAGCTCGCATCCTGGAGGTAAATTCATGGCTGTGTGGATGGTGTCATTGAGAGTGTTTTGGTTTCCTGGACCATGGGATGTTGTTCCAAGGGTTGCAGAATAGAAATGGCATCCAGCTGTCTAAGGAGGGTCGACATGTCTTCAGTAGGAGACTGGTAACCTACTGAAGAGTGTTTTAAGTTGGGGATGGGTAAAGAAAGCCCCCAGATAAGTGAAAGTCCCCAGGTAAGTGAAATATTAAATACCTTTATGAAAATCGGTAAAAGGGGCAACATATGGAAAGCAGTGTGTATAAATGCCCAAAGCATGGGAAATAAGATCCCAGATGTTGAGGTTTTAATGGGAGTGGCTGACTTGGATTTAGTGGCAGTAACAAAAACATGGTCCATGGACAACCATGACTGGGATGTAACTGTATGTAAAAATTAATATGAAAGCTATGGAAATACAGGGCTTAAAAGGAAGAGAGGAGGCACTGTGGGTTAAAATAGAAAAAGGGAAAGAGAAATCTATCTACATTGCTGTAATATACAGACCTCCTTCACAGGAAGAAGAGGTAGAAGGAGGTTTAATAGAAGTCACGCTCAGCATTGCCAGGAAAGGGGAAGTGTTACTGATAGGGAATTTCAAAACGCTGGATGTGAATTGGCACATCCCTGCTGCAGTATCATCTAGAAGTAAGGAGATCCTGGATTCTCTACAGGGAGAACTATTCAGGCAACTGATAAGATGTGAAGGGGCCATAATGGACTTACCAATGGTGAAAGTGTTTTTAATGTTAAAGTGGGAGATAATCTCGCATCCAGTGATCAGCAGGTGGTGTCGTTCAGCATTAGGACTGTGACTGATAAAATCCATTCAAAAGCGAAGGTCTTAGACTTTAGGAAAACTAACTTTGCCAAGATGGGCCAATACCTCAAGTAGTCGTTAGCGGGATGAGAACAGCTGGGGGATGTAGAAAAACAGTGTGCAAAACAAAGGGATATTTTCAGGGCAACCAAACGTTTTGTTAAAATGGTAAATAAAGGTAAAAGGAAAAGGAGACAGTTATGGTTTTCAAAAGAAGTAGCTGAAAAGGTGAAGAATAAGAGGGAGGCCTTCATGAAATACAAGAGATCACAGAGAGAGGAAGACAGGCATCTATATTTGGAAAAACTTAGAGAAGCTAGCAAAGTAGTCAGGAAAGCAAAGATTCAAAAAGAGGAGGAAATAGCCAATGCAATAAAATGGGGTTAAGGCATTTTTCAGATATGTTAGTGAGAAGAGGAAGGGCAAAAGTGATATTGTCAGACTCAAGGGTGAAGGGGAGGAATATGTAGAAGCTGCTGAGGATAAAGCAGAAATGTTTAACACATATATCTGTTTTGTGTTCACAGATGAAGAACCAGGAGCAGGACCTCAGAAAACCCCCCACAAACAGGAACAGAAGTGAGGGGCATTTTGAATAATTTTTAGAAGACTGTTCGTGAGGAATTAACTAAACTTAAAGTAGACAAAGCGATGGGACCAGATGGGATAAACCCGAGAATACTGAGGAAACTTGTGGATGCTCTAGCAGCTCCACTGACCGATCTTTTCAATACCTCTTTGGAGTTGGGAGTGGTGCCAGAGAACTGGAGATAGGAACATGTGGTCCCTTTACACAAAAGCAGAAGTAAGGATGTAGTTGAAAACTACAGGTCAGTTAGTCTAACCTCTGTGGTGAGTAAATTTTTGGAAATGCTGCTGAAAGAGAAAATTGTAAGGTTTCTGGAGTCCAATGGATTACTGGATTCGAGGCAGCATGGATTCACCAGAGGCAGGTCTTGTCAGACAAATCTGATTGATTTCTTTGACTAGGTGACCAGGGATATCACTGCTTGACCCAATACAAGCATTGTGGAACCTGTGTCTTTTGGAGAAACTGCTAGGTACGTATGACCTAGATTGGTCACTGTTGAAAACAGGATACTGGGCTTGATGGACCTTGGTCTGACCCAGTATGACATATCTTATGTTCTTTTTTTTCTTTTTTTTTCAATTATTTATTTATGAGATTTTACTGACAATGCAATTATCATATAAAAGAAGCAAATACAGAAAAACAAAATTAACCACCATAATACTTCAAAACATAGCATAAAGCAAAACTACCTAAGTACATTAGCCCACGTTTTGGGGAATAAATCACAGGAAATAAATGCATATCTTATGTTCTTATGTATACTTTAGAGGAAAGGTGAGATAGAGGTGATATGATTGAGACATTTAAATACCTCCATGGCATAAAAGCACAGGAGGAGAGCCTCTTTTGACTGAAACAAGCTCTGCTGCGAGGGGACATAGGATGAAGGTGAAAGGGGATAGAATCAGGAGTAATATGTGGAAATATTTCTTTATGTAGAGTGGTATATGCGTGGAATAGTCACCCAGTGGAGGTAGTAGAGATGAGTGAAGTATCTGAATTCAAAAAAGCATGGGACAAACACAGAGGATCTCTAAAGGAAAAAAGGGGACTGTTGTAGTGGTTGATATGAAAGGGCAGACTAGATAGGCCTTGTGGTCTTTTTCTGCCATCATGTTTTTATGTTTCTATAACTGAAGATGATGGCAGGGCAGGGGAGATTAGCAGCCGTGTAGAGGCAGGGTACCAATATGTGTTGAAAAAGAAGAGAACATGTTCTCCGAGATACTGGGTGTCAGCCTACAGCACACGTGTATGCACCTCAAAACTGAAGGCCAGCTGATATATCTGCAGAGGGTACTATAGGGGCATGGGTGGAGGAATGGGAGAGAGCATTCATGAAGTACAGAGAGGAACAGATGAGGCGGAAGCTGTTGTGTACAGTGTGCATGTGGAGGGAGGGGGCACAGGCTTCAGGTGATGTGTGTAGCCAAAGAGCAACTTCCTGATGCCATATATATGTCTTTCGCAAGAAATTCAGTGTGGAGACCTTAAAATGTAGTTCCAGACCATAAGGCACAGGAACCCGGACCTCATTCAGTGCCTCCAAGCGGAGATAGCAGCTGCGGCAAGTGAATCAGAACTCACCCATGGCACATAAACCCACATGACTGATCCACCTGCAGACAGCTGGCTGCACCAGGGATCTCAGTCTGCTGCATTGTTGCCACATGCCCTTCAAGTCATACCCATTCTATTCCCTTCCCCTGATGGCAGTCCCACCACCAGCAGTCATGCAAGCAACACTGGTCTGTATCACATAACAGCAGCCATGCAACCAGTGTACTATGTATTGGCCATCAAATGGTGCTATGCTGGCACAAATAAGGCCTCACTCTGCCCAGATGACATGGCAGAGTCAGTCAGATCATGGGTCTGCCAAGCACAGATGCCAGATTCCAGCAGTTGTCATGTTGCAATGGTGTACAGAGTGGTGTACACTGGCACAATACACATCCCATCTCCATTGCATCAGAAGCACTGCTAGTGTGAAGGGTCTGTCCAGTGGTTGGTGTGTAGCCTGCGAGATCAGGCAATGCACCACACAGCCAAACCTAACAGACAGGAGATATGGAGCAGGGTACAACATGCAGGTCAAAAGGCTGAGCCCCAAAAGTGATCCCTGAAAGAAATGAGACCCAGATTGGGCCACCTGGCATGTGATGGTAGAATCATACATGTGCTGGAAAATATGGTAGAGCAGCCAGTGTGCCATCCCTGATACCAGGCCCAGCTGCAGCAACGAATGCTGCAATCTAGTGCAAGACAGGAGCATGTGTCCCCTGAAGGGAGCCAGTATTGCAAGGGCCCATGGCCAGAGCCCTTGTGGGAATCAAACCTTGTCCCCCCAGGTTTCATGAACGATGCCCCAAACCACATGGTCAAAGCTGACCTCATCCTGGAGGGATATTGATGCTAGATTCTGGAGAGGGTGCTCTGACAAAGAACACAGAGGGATATGAGCCAGTACCCGTTACACTAAAAGCTGCCACACCGCTCTAAATGGCTATACACAGGTGACCATCATGTGAGCCGATGCATGATAGATATGGGTGCCCAACACAGACCATGCCCGGACATCCTCCCAGTAGGTGCTGTGGAAAAGAGTGCCAGTATTACCACAAAGCCACAATGTTGCTTTGCTTATGCTGTAAACCTACAATTTATAGTCCACTTCATAAGGGCCCACTAAGGTGCTATATATCTGTCTGCAATGACAGCTGCACATGGTGGGTGGTGGTACAGGCCCAGGGAGGTAGCTAATTGCACCGATCTAATGTGCGTGCACCACTGCTACTACTACAAACCCTACTACTTCTGATATGAAAGCAATTGGAAAGATCCTGTCATGGGATGCATCTATTATATGAGGTGGTGTACCACCTGTTCTTCAAGATTTGTGTTGCCTGTGCAATCTATTTTTAAACAATGGTCGTACTTCTCGTCCAGTGAAATTACGTTTGGGAGAGAACTCTTCTTGGGTTCAAACAGCCATTCATTCCACGTCGATTGTGGAACATTGTTTTCTTAAACAACATGGATTTGATGACTTAAGGTGGTAGATTATTGATCATATACCAAGAGATCTCATGGTGGTGATAGACTTTATAGAATGCAATATACGGAACAATGTTGGATATTTCATTTGGATACAATTAGCCCCAAGAGTTTGAATTTGGAAATGATTGGTGAAGCTTGTTATAGTTTCCCTGTACTCAATGGTGTTCTTGGAGACTGATATGTTGTTTCAGTCATCCAATTGTATTAAGGGCAGTTGCTCATAGCAGGACTTGGTGGTGTTCCTGGACTCTTTGGCATTTTTTGGTGACTGAGTTGGAAAGAGCTTCATTATCCCTGCTACTCCTGAAGCAGAGCTATATTATAGCTTGAAACGTGCACATTGTGTGTGGGGTTCCTTATTACAGGATTGGATTTGACATACACTAGAGCTGTTGCACCCCAGACAAACATGCAAATAAGTCTGTGGCATTTTTCTGGAAACTAGAAATGAGTAAAAGGATGTTACAGTCATGCGAGAGTGATGTTTTCCTCTCCTGACTGTTTATCCAACAAAACATATTGTATAAGTCTGTGACTTGGTGGGGTTAATCTTCATTAAGGGATATGATAAGTGTGACAAGGTCCTCACAACTCTATAACACACATGTAATAGATGGTCCCCGCTCCTCTGTGATTTAACATATTCGTAAATTACCTGGAAATGGAAACGAGTGAGGTAATCATATTTGCAGATGACACAAAATTATTCAAAGTTGTTAAACCCCAAGAAGATTGTGAACAATTGCAAGAGGACCTTGATAAACTGGAAGACTGGATGTTGAAATGGCAGATGAAATTTAATGTGGACACTTGCAAAGTTATGCACCTAGGAAAGAACAACTCAAGACTGCCAGACAATGAGGCATGCAGCTGAATCCTGAACAGATTGAAGGGGAGAGAGATGACACATGGGGACAGCTACCAGTTGGGGATTTCATATCTGTAGATGGCAGTGGATTCAAGAGGGGAATCTTGTCATATTGGCGTTGTCAGAAAGGAAGAGCCAAATTGCAATGATGTGACAAAGGAGGAAGCAACAGGTCATAGCAATCAGTTGCATGTGTGTGCAGAAGGTGAGCGAGGAGTGTATTATGACTCAAAGTTTGCGAGCTGAGGAAAAAGGAATGAGCACAGCATGTTTCACAAGAATGTGGAAAAGGGGAGGTGGCATCAGGGGCCAAGATGAGAGGCCTCACTTCAACCTTGTGCAATAGCAGCCCATATTGAAACAAGCAGCCTGTTATATCAGCTAGGCTGGCAGCGATATGGACCTGGATTTCTGGAGAAATACCATGTCAGAGGTAAATCTGACAGTCGGCAGCACAACAATGGTACAGAAAACCATTGAAGGAGATCAATGAACCCTAGGACTGGGTATGGAGAGAGGAAGGAGTAGTCCCACAGCCATGGAGTCCAAACCAAGGGCAACACACATTAGCAAAGATATGGAGATCAGGTGTGGAGTGAGGTGGAATAAGCCATAGAAGGCAATTTCTAAATCCGAACCTTTATTAGCGTCTCAAGAGGTTCAAACTTGCATGGGCCATGTTTCAGCAGTGGGCCTTCATCAAGGATGTTTATATGGTATATATGACCACCAGAGAAGGAAAATTGTGGCTTCAGTGAACTGCACTATAGCGCTGAAATGCTGTATCTACACGACACAGTGTGCTCAGAGCTATAATGCGGATTACTGAAGCCACAATTTTCGTCCTATGGTGGTTATATATACCTTTATTTATTTATTTAGTTAGTTAGTTAGTTAGTTTATTTATCAGGTTTTTTATACCACTTTATAATTTAGTCAAAGTGGATTACATTGTAACTTAAACTTAGTAACGTCCATTAAACAAGGACATTGATAACTTGGATTCTTCTGAGGAAATTAATTAAATGATAACAGGTTCTCACAACCCTCATGAAGGCCCACTGCCAAAACACAGCCTGTGTAGGGTTGAACCTCTTGAGACACTAATTAAGATTTGGCATTAGAAATTTCCTTCTATGGTCCCACAGCCATGGACAATGTGGTAGTGTTACCTAAGTATCATGTGCCCCCCTTGCTATAGTCATGACATGGCATGTGAAGCCACATTTATTGAACATGTGTTCAATGTATTTATTGACCAAGTTTTTCATGTTTGTTTATGAAGCGCAATGGCAGCAGAATGCTCCACAGAGGCATGAAGGAGGGCAGGACTGTGCCGCCACAGCACACCATTGCAGCAACAAAGGACCAGCTCCAGCTCCAGCTGTACTACCACCAGTGCTACATCTTCCATGTCTGGGATCTCAGGGCATGAGCAGCAAGGGTAGTCCGGGGACGATAAGGAGGAGGAGGCAGAAGAGGGAGAAGACATAGAAGAGGAAGCAGAGGAAGAGGAAGAAGAAGATACAGAAGAGGAGGAGGAAGGAGAGAAGGAAGAGGACAAAGAGGATAAGGAAGAGGAGGAGGCAATCAGTGAGGAACAGTAAGATGGAGGCGATTAGAAGGACATGAGGAAGCTTCAGGACATGGTTGAGGGGCTTGCAGGCACTGCAGTTGAGTCCCGGCTAGCCTGCAGTATTGTAGAATGTACAACCAGTTGATCATGTTGCTGCAGTGCTACTGGTAGCCATGGTAAAGGTGGAAGCAAGGGAGGTTGCACAAGAGCTGCCATTGCGCCATCCCACCCCTCCAGAGCTTGGCAGTCCACAACAGTGCCATTAGCACCATGCACACAAGGATCAGCCCTTGTGGGACTGGGCAGTCAGATACCACCACAGTCCTCGCCACCGGCCACCACAGCAGCACTTCACCCCTACTGGACTCTGTGCCATCTCAGAAGCACATGGGCTCTGTGGAAGCAGTGGTTCACGAGCTGCAGCTCCTGAGGGAGGCAGTGGAGGGTATAGCAGAGGCAATATGCAGCAGTATGAGGGCCCTCACTGATACCCTGCTGTGCTAGCAGCACCCAGTTGCCCAGTGTAGGGGAGGGAGCAGTAGACATCCCAGGGATAGGGGAAGTCCTAGACCTACAGTGAAAGGGTGGGCATAGTACACCTCTTATTCAGGCAAAGGTATGGAGGAGTGGTAGTGGGGAGATGTGTACATATGTTTTGCAGCATTATATTTTATGTAGTTCTGTAATATCCTACCTGATCCCCTGTTTTGACATCATTTTAATATATAAAATTTGTTTGACTTCCATACATCCATGTTTTGTCTGGCTCTGTTCCATAGGCAGTAATGGCTTCCCTTTGGCAGGTTGTGTGGTGCACCTTACAGATGGACCTTGCTTAGGATGGGAGTCCGAGTATGGGGGAATGTACAGGCGACCAGCTTGTGGGCATCTGCACAGATCATTCCCTGCAGCACCTCCCCCCCCCCCACACACACTATTTTTGCACCATCAAACTCACAGCACTCCACCAATGACAAATTGCTTCTATCTCTGCCCTTCTCTTCTACTGCAAACTCCAGACTTTGCTCCTTTCACCTTGCTGCTTCTTATATCTGGAACTAACTACCTGAGTCTGTATGTCTGGCACTTTCTCTGTCCCTTTTCAAATCCAGGTTGAAAACTCACTTCTTCACTGCTGCTTTCAGATCTTGACTCATCTGGTCTCCTTTATGTTTCCTTACCATTCCCCCTAGATGTATCCCGTGACTATAGTGACTGCCTTGACTAGACTGTAATTTCTGATGACTGTCTTTATATGTGTCTGTGCAGTGCTGCGTATATCATGTAGCGCTATATAAATGCTCAGTTGTAGTAGTAGGATGACTGGCCTTGCCTACATAGACACCATATCAGGGATTCACACTGGTCTGCTCCCAGGGGTGAGTCAAGGTGTCCAACCCATCAGACAGGTGAGAACACCATGGCCCATCCTCTGTGGGGAAGTCAAAGGAAGGTACAAAAGCCTGCAAACAAACCAGTCCAACTAGAGCATGGCCAAACTGAGACACCTCTACAATGCAAAGGCTTTAATAACAATTGCTTCTGATCGCTGGAAGGAGCGGGCTACAAATGCTTGCTAAATAAATAAAATAAATAAAATAGTTGGACCCATCCTCTATGGGGGCCATTGCATATCTGGTCTTGGTTGGATAACTGTATGTGAGAGCCCCAGAGACAACCCCCTCCCCCTGGTCACATGTTCTGTGGGAGTAAAGGCCATTGTATGACTAATCCCCCAAACCTCCCTGTTTCAGTAGCCTTGCATACTGTTTGTGTCTGTGCTAGCATTGCTTCATAGTCCCCACCCCATTGTATATAGTTTTTCACTAGCTGCCAGATGTGCCCTGCCATTCAGTGCCCAAGTTGCAGGTTTAATACCCACTCTTGGACATTGTGACTGTACTGTTTTCTCCTTCCAGTTGTGCCCCTCACATACGTTGGTCCTTTTTTTCTCCCAGGCAGCAACAGTGACAGTGCAGGCTAAGAAATATTTGTCATCACATTACAGCACACCCACACATGCAGTAAGGGACCATTGCCAGCTATGGCACGCACCTGCACAAGATTGCAGGCATACTCTGCCGTGCACTTTGTGTGGCACTGTCACATACTACAGTGCCAGAAGACACACAGCTACAGGCAGGACATGCTGACCTGTAGCTCTCCCTTGTGGCAGGAGGGAGAGGGCTACAGAGGTCTGGTTATAATCAGCATGGCTGACATATGATCCCCCACCATATATAGCTATTTATTTAAGAGGGTTTTTATACAACTTTATCATTTTTTTCAAAGTAATGTACATTAAACAGGGACATTGATAACTTGAATTCTTCTGAGACAATGGATGATTAGTGACTTCCTGGTGTACCTGGTCACACACTCTGTGGGAGTAAAGGCCATTGTATTGCTGATCCCCCACATTTCCCTTTTTTGGTGGCCTTGTATAATCATCACTGTCTGTGCTTGTGCTAGCACTGCTTCACAACCCCCACGCCATTGTATACAGTTTTTCACTAGCAGCCATATGTGCCCTGCCTTTCAGTGCCCAAGTAAGTCCTCCAACCATTAGGCTACTCCTCCACTCCTCCACCTATAGCACCTGACCTCTATAATATGTGGTAACAGTGAATTACCATTCATATCTGGGCCTGCTATCCCATACATCCCACTTGGTATGAGCCACCATCAACTGCAGCACAACACAAATATGTCTACCCCTTTCACATTTCACTGAGTGGAGCATGCTTCAGCCTGGGAGGATAACGATAGGGTTGTTTTCAGGATCTCTGATATGGTGAATATGGGATGTGTGTGGATGTGTAGCCGAATAGTGAGAGCATTGGCTCAGTAAGAAAGAGACCAGGGTGTGAATCCCACTTGTGGCCTTGGGAAAGACTCTTAACCTTACATTGCCTTAGAAGAAAGGGATAGGATTAGACTCAAAGCAACCTAGCTCATATAGACCCATTGCTATTTACCTTTCCTTGCAAAGGTTATTGAGAAGATTGTACATCTCCAACTACAGGACAACATTGACACACATGTCCTGCTGGACCCACACCAGTACAGTTTTAGGATCAACCATGATCTAGAAACTGCTAACAGATCTCATGAACAGGCTTGTAAGGGACAAACAATATTCAAAGTAGTACACTGCCTTTCATCAGTATTAACTCCAATAGTTGTTATAAAGACCAACTAACAACAGATCTAGAAGGGCAAACTCCCTAAACAGATTCATTATATCTACTATAAATTTGAACAGCAACCAAACAATGTCTAAAAGGTTTTTTTGGTCTATGTTCCAGCCTTATGGAATGCACTTCCAGGAAACATATGTCCCATATCTGACCTGACTTTCAAAGAAGATTAAAACCTATCTTTTCATGGAGCACTTCGGTAATGAGAGCTAACCATGATACCCTTCAAAGGAACAAATGATGTTACAATGTCTCAGCATAACCCTCTATTCTTTTGCCCTTTGTACCCTTACCCCATGTTAAAGTTAAAGTTATGTGTTACCTAGTTGCATTTGTGTTTGATTTAAATCTATAGTAAGATGATTATTATTCAAACTGTAAACAGTATTGACATACAGATATAGCAGCATATAAAAATACCTAAATAAATATAATTGAAAAAAAATAAACAACTCTATTATTCTGTACAAACCTCAGTAAGTTGGGCCATTTATCAGATGCCTATTCATTGGCTGCTGTCTGGGAGGGGAATTTCCTGATAGTTTTTCCATCTCTAAAGTGAGCATGATCCAAAATCAGAATAGAATCAATATTACAGGCTATTGGAGATATAAAACAGTGGAAGAGGCAAACAAAAAATTCAATGTGGGAGTATGATTTGTACCCAGTGAAGAATGAGTAGTCCTAGTTCCCCAGGGTGCTTGTCAGCCAAGATATCACAAAGCTCAAGTTATGGCAAATAGGATCTTAGAAACCTAATTCCTCGCATATCTCTTCATAAACCTTCAGATATGTTTGTAGGTGAGATGATGCTATTAAAATCTCTATTGAGACAGACTGAACCTTTAGCATAGTCATAAGTTTGCAGAAATTAGAAGACAAACTGAGAGTGGTTAGAATTAGGGACATACACATTTGGCAAATGTAATACGCTGACCATCAGTTTCCCCAATCAAAATCACAAATCTTCCCTACATGACCTTGCTCCTTGAATACTAAAGAGCAATGTCTGGCTATGAAGAGAGGAATCCCTCTTTTATTGAAGAGCCGGAAGTAGAGAATACCTGAATCACCAAAGTCTCACACAATCTCATTCTATCATGCTCCGTCAAGGAAGGATGAGCTTATCGTAAGAAAGCAGTCAAGGTATTGTCTTTTTGTAAAGGAGACAAAATTCCCTTTCATTCCAGACAATTCCCTAAATATTCCAGACAATTAATGTCAAAGCCATGAAGCCCAAATAGGAACAAACATTACCTTTTTGTGAGATTTACCAGAACAACCATGCAATCATCAGGAAGAGAGTAGCAAAAGTCCCTAGCAGTGGAACCAGAGTAACCTCAGTACCAATAAAACCCTTATGAGTCCCCAATACTTAATTTTCAGGATAATGGAAGTATACAATAAGCACAACAATATCACAATTACATTCCTTGTATGTATTAGACAACAGGATCACTCAAGAGAGGTAAGGAAATGAAGAATATAGAATAATTATATTAATTAATTAATTAGAAGCTCAGATGACAAGACTTTGACTTTCATACTTTGGACACACTATGCGAAGAGAGAGATCATTAGAGAAAGACATCATGCTTGGCAAGGTAGAAGGTCAACGTAAAAGAGGAAGGCCAGCAATGAGATGGATCGATACAAAAACAGCAGCTATGAGTGCCAGTCTGTCAACAATGAGACACCTAACTGAAGATAGAACGCAATTTAGGACAACTATCCAGAGGGTCGCCATGAGTCGACACTGACTTGACGGCACTTAACAACAACATATAAATTAAAAAAATATAAACACTAACTTGTCTTAAAGAGAGCATTTGTAATGCATTTTATACACATGGAAAAGCTTTTTAGAAAATTGTGCAGCTGTATACACACATACTTTGAGTGGAACACAGCAGAGCTGCAATACACATAGGAGGTGGTTTATCAAGTCATTTTCATGCATATGTGGCAATATACAAGAGTAAAATTGTCACAGGTAGAAAAATGAACGTGACAACACGCAGGCACTTCTTGTGCTGTAGATGTCACAGTCATATATATGTTCTGCGGATAGCGGCCCTGAAAATCATGTTATCTGGATAAGTTCCTGCTCCGCCCCAGCTCTGCCCCGACCAGCCTGGTACAATCCGGATAGTGCGGAGGTGATCTGTAGGAACGTTCAGTAGCACTATCTGGATTGTGTCGCCGAATATCACTGTCAGTGGGGCTTATGAGGTTAGCAGGTGCTTCTAACTGAAAAATCCTGCTCAATATCAGGCCCATAGATTCCATGTTCATATGCTAATTTACACATGGGAACATTTACACCAGCTCTCGAGCAGGAATCATGTCTGTGCTTGCAGCATAGGTGCAGTTTCTGCAGAACTTACACTAGCATTTTATGAAGACAATAAGCACCTATTTGCCTTTATAAAAAAGGCACCTTCCAGCCCACTTAATCTTGGTGCCCTGTATTATAATTACCTTTGAGAGGGCATTTCACTAACTTCAGAGTTTGGGTAAATCTATACATTGGCATTTGCATGCAACTGGGGCTGGTCCTTAGTGCCTGTTTTTTTTTAATGGAATATAGATGTATATGCTGCCTTTATAAAAATAGGTTTAAATAAGGCACCTTTTTGGATCTCTCATATAGGTGCACTGTTATAAAATCAGACCTTCAATGACAAGTCCCATATTATGTTTATCTTTTAATAACCTTGCCCATAATTTACTTTTAATTATATTTACTTTTTTGAATATCTAGCATGCAGTGAATCTAGTAAGATTTAATGATGACAAACCACTCAAGCCACAAGTTATTGTATGGATGAATTCTAAATTCAAATGAATTTATCATTTTTAAAATTGTTATTCATAAAGTCAAACTTTTTAAAAATTGTTTTCTGGTGTCAGTACTCATAGAAGGGCATTATGAGGCTGATTCACTAAAAAGTGGCAACTTGATTTTCCGTTCAGGTGGGTTGCTGCATGTTTATAGTGAATCAGCCTCACAGAAAATAACGGGGCCACAACAATTAATGCTCATGACCCATGTTAACAGTAACATGGATAATATGCTTTTGTGAATCAACCTTGTTATCAAGACATAAAATTTTGAGTGATCTCAAAAAATTCATCTGTAGATACTCAGCAGTTTGCATGATAAAATTTAATATAATATGTCATAAAAAACACTATTTCAGAGTAGCATAATATAACAAATACGGTAATAAGTTTCTAATGCAGAAGTGCTTCATTGCCTGCTCTCACTAGGGGAAAGTGACTGGTTATATCACGCTGCCAAGAAAATAGCACTTTCTCCCAGTCAGTATGATAGATCTGGAAATAATGCAATTTCTTCTACACCCCCAAACACAATTAATAAACACTGTAAAATAGTTTATTTCTGGGACTGACTTACTGTTGTATGTATAGGATGGATGATTGCTTTTCCTCAAAGACTAAGATTGTGAATCTACCTTATTATAGAGACAGCAAATGCCTCTGGGACCTAATCACTGAAACATGGGGGAATGATCCTTACAGGAACTCAGAGAACAGATAATTTTATTTGTTTATTTTAACATTATAGCGTTACACTTGATAGCTTTATAGCTTCCTTTTAAAATTCTTTATTAGCAGTTCTGTTTTCAATCCTTAAGAACATGAGAAATGCCATACTAGGTTAGACCAAGTCCATCAAGCCCACTATCCTGTTTCCAACAGTGGCCAATCTAGGTCACAAGTACATGGCAGGTACCCAAAGTCCAGAGCTTCCACAATGCTCATCTTGGGGTAAGCAGTGGTTTTCCCGGGTCCACTTTAATAATAGTTTATGAACCTTTCCTCCAGGAACTTGTCCAAACCTTTTTTAAAACCATCTATACTGAAGAAAACCCCGTGATCTGGCTACAATACCACGGCTCTTTCAGTCTCTGGTCCCTCAAGCAGTGAGAAATAAGCAGAGAGTAACACAGAACACAATCACACACAAAGTGCTACTTTCTTTGAGCTCAGAGGGAAAACAACAGACGGTCTATGGACTCAGCACAGTTCTACGTCTGTTGGATTGAAATTCTTCCTCCTGAAAAGCTCTTTTTATTAAAGAAAAAGGGGAAGTAACACAGTCATTAATCATAACACAAGGTGTCGCTGGAGTTCTTTTTATACTCTACTCTCTGTCATTTGCTATCTTTCTATCAGTGAGCATTGACTTGATTGACTGTTGCTCCCTACTCAGTGTTTCTTTTCGATGGCCTGTTGTCTAAGGAATGAGGTATGCCACAGAGTTGGATTGCTTGTGTGTGCTCCAAAGGGCAAGTGTCACTTTAGGTCTTGCTGAGGTTGTCTGTCTCTATGGGGTTGTGTAGAGTGTCCTGTGCCGGCTTCCCTGCTGTCTGGTGCTATGCTGTTCCCTTTCTCCATCCCCATCCCCCTAGGACAGATATCTGAGGTTCTTCACTATTCGCCTTTCACCACTGAGAAAACTGAACATTTATCCCTACTCTCTTTTTTTCTATCTTTCAACCAGTTCCCAATCCACAATGGTACATCACCTCCTATCCTATGACTTCAATTTCCTCAAGAGCCTCTCATGAGAGACCTTCTCAAAGGCTTTCTGAAAATCCAAATGAACCAACTCATCTTTAGCTACCTGTTTATTCACACCTTCAAAATCATAGTTACATAGTAAATGACAGCAGATAAAGAGCAGCATGTTCCATCCAGTCTGCATATTTTTGTGTTAGAGTTGTAGAGTGGCAACCTGCTGCTTTGTGCAGGTTGCTACTCTAGTCAGGAAGTTATTTAAGTTTGGTTTGATAACATCATCTTGCCATATAAGGATTCTCTGTGTATGTTCCATATCTTTTTGAATTCCACCACTTGTTTTGCTCCCACCTCCTCCATCAGGTTGTATCCCAAAAGAACATATCCAGTATCCTGTTTCCAACAGTGACCAATCCAGGTTACAAGTATCTGGCAACTTCCCAAAAAGTAGATAGGTTCCACAATGCTTGTCCATGGGTAAGCAGTGGATTTTATGGGGCCTCTTTAATAATGGTTTATGGACCTTTCCTCCAGGAACTTATTCAAACATTTTTTTAAACCCAACTACACTAACAGCTTTTACAACATCCTCCAGTAACAAATTCCAGAATTTGATTATGTGTTGAGTGAAATAATATGTTCTCTTATTACTCATAAATGGGCTACATTGTAGCTTCATTGTGTATCTTTTTGATGAAGTAAACAATCTGTCTATGTTCTATTCCTTTCATTAATTTATAGACCTCTAAGCTCAGATGACAAGACTTCGACTTTCATACTTTGGACACATCATGCGAAGAGAGAGATCATTAGAGAAAGACATCATGCTTGGCAAGATAGAAGGTCAACGCAAAAGAGGAAGGCCAGCAATGAGATGGATCAATACAATAACAGCAGCTACGGGTACCAGTCTGTCAACAATGAGCCGCCTGACTGAAGACCGAACACAATTTAGGAAAGCTATCCAAAGGGTCGCCATGAGTCGACTCCGACTCAACGGCACTTAACAACAACAACACATCATATCTCCCCTCAGCCATCTCTTTTCCAATTTGAAGATCCGTAAACTTTTAAGCCTTTCCTCATAGGGGCATCCTTCCATCCCCTTGACCATTTTGGTGGCTCTTCTCTGTTCTTTTCTAATTCTGCTATATCTTTTTTTAAGAAATGGCAACCAGAATTGCAGACAATATTCAAGGTGCAGCTGCACCATGGAATGATACAGAAGCATTATAATGTCCTTGGTTTTATTTTCCATTCCTTTACTTATGCATTTGCTTTCTTAGCAACCACTGCACACGTGATGGAATGTTTCAACGTATTATCCATGATGACGTCTACATCTTTTCCTGGGTGGTGGTTCCTCATTTGGAATATTTCAGTGAAAAGAATGTATCATATTGGTCAGACAAGGCTTCCCTTTACTAAATCAGTGTTGACTATGTCCCGTTAAACCATGACTATATATGTTCAATAGTTTTGTTTTTAGAATGGTATCTAACATTATGTTTAGCACTGTCATCAGACTTATAGGTCTGTCATTTTCCTGATCACCCTAGAACCTTTTTTGAAAATTGGCATCATATCGGCCACTCTCTAGTCTTCATGTACTGTAGATTAATTTAATGATATTTTAAAAATTACTAATATACCAGAACACCTGATAGCTCTCATGTACAACCCTTGCACTAATCAAGAAGAACAGTTCAAACAGAACAAGGAGAAACAGAATGGTTTAAAATAAGCAAAGGTTTATGACAAGGCTGCCTACTTTTTTAATCTGTCCGTAACCCACATGCCTCCATGTGGCCTCCAAGAGACTTGAAGACCTAAATATGTACACTTTGGAGGAGAGGAGGGACAGGGGAGATATGATTTAGACCTTTAAATACTTAAAGAGAAATGATGAACAAACAAACCTCTTCCAAAGATGGGGAAACTGTAAAACTAGAAGGCATAACATGAAGCTGCAAGGTGGTAAATTGAAGGGCAATGTCAGGAAATATTTTTTCACTGAAAGGGTGGTGGATGCTTGGAATGCCCTCCCAATGGAAGTGATGGAGGCAAACATGGTGACGGAATTAAAAAAGGCATGGGACAAACAGTGGATCCCTTTACAGCAATAGGATAAAAACAAAATAAACGGTACCATCTAACTTCTGAACCATATAACGTCTCACCAAATATATAACGTCTCAACAAATAGGGGTGTCCTACCTGGAGTGGTGGGTTTACCCCTAAACAAAGACATGGGGAGGGGTGGCCTGCACAGAGCGACAGGTGCACCTACTCTTGCCATCTTGCTGGGCAGACTAGATGGACCATGCTGGTCTTTATCTGCCCTCATTTACTATGTTACTATGTATTGTGGTGTTCTCCCTGGGCTCTTCACATGGGGGAGAGCGTGGGTGCTTTATGTGGAATGTCTCCCACTCCTTTGGCAAATTTCAGGCCACAGGGTGGATATCCTATATGGTGGGTACTGGGGTGCTACTGGACACTATGGAATTCATTTGGTAGAGGTGCTGGCTGGCAGGGGGCCCAGACCATGTTTTTATCCTCTCATATCTGGGTGTTCTTTGTGTTTGGCCTCCAGATCAGTCGGCTCTGGTGCCCCCCCCCCCTTCTCTTACACGGGATACATAATATATAGCTAGAGTGCTACTGAAGCCATTTAAGAGGAGTGATCGAGAAGGGGAATGTTTTTGGCATGGGAACAGGAAGAGGTGAAGAGGAAGAAGGCATATAAGGAGAGGAGGGGTGTATCTCCATCCCTACCCACCATGGCAGAGAGTGTGGGTCTCTGCTCAACTACAGAGAGGGAAGGGGCAATTTCCTCTTCCATTTTTATGCTGTGAAGTGCGAGTGGCCAGTATGCCCTTTTAGACAGAAATGCAGCGTGTGCAGTGGCCTAGCCTGGGAGGGTTGAAATTGGGGGTGGCAGGAGTTTCCTGTTCCAGCATTTATTTATTTATTTATACAAATTTGTACTGTGCCAGGCTATACATTCTTGATGAATTACAATATCACATCCAAAATATGGTATAAAACAGACAATACCTCTTACAAATAAAAAAATAACACAACATCATTTACTCACCAGAGCAGCTCCCTTCATTAGCATCAGGGAGCACTCAGTTTTTTGTGGGATGTTTTTTTAAAGGGGTTTGTAATTCCATTAGAGGACCTGCCTTTCTTACATGGGATTCATAATGCCACCTGGCAGTTCAGAATCCCTCAGCAGTTCTGTTGGTTTTCAGGCTACATAGATAAATTGCAGGTGGCTCAAAATGTGGCGACCAGATTAGCAACAAATAGTGGGAAGATGGATGATGGATGATTCAACCCAGTCAAAATGTCTGCAATGTGGCTCACCCATGGTTGTCCCCAACTGGCCCTCTCCCCTCTTCTTTTGGATGCCCCAGTCCCCCTTTTAACCTCACTCTGGTGCCTCAAGGTTATCCTGGATCCTGACCTCTCCTTCCACACTTACATCTCCTCCCTTGTGCACCGCTTCCACTTTTTTCTTCATCAGATTAGAGCCATCGGTCCTGGGCTCTCCCCAACATCCCTCACAACTTTTCTTCTGTCTCTAGTAATTTTGAATCTTGCATATTGTAATGTTGTTTTTGCCAGTATCCCCCACCATCAACTTCACCATCTACAGCTAATTCAGAACACCACCACGCGTCTCCTCATTCATACTCCTCACTTCAATCGCATCACTCCCTCCTTGATCCACCTGCACTGGCTCCCCATCCCTTACCACATTATCTTCAAACTCCTAATTCTAACACACAGGGCCCTGCATCAGCACACCCCTCAGTATCTCGCAGACTCAATACACTTTTGTACAGTACCTCATAACTTCCGGTCCCTGCACACCAACCGCCTTGACCTCCCCTCTCCTGCCTGTGCCCGCCTGGAGCAAATCCGGCATTCTGCCTTCTTTTTTCTAGCCCCATCACTGTGGAATTCCCTTCCACCCCTAATCCATCAAGAAGAATCATTTCCCAAATTCATGTCTCTCTTGAAAACCCACCTCTTCTGTACTGCCTATGATCTCCCTTTCTCTGACCCCCCTGTTTCCTCCTCTCCTTCCACTTAGGCTCTTTCTCTCTTTAGGCCTGTACGGGTGTGCACTTTCCTGTCTAGCATTGTAGTTCCTTTTCTGTTTCTGGCTTTTTCTAATATATATCATTGTTATTGTAAATTGCCCAGATGGCTCCCAATGGGTGGTCTATCAAATGTTTTAATAAAGATGAAGATAAAGATGCTAAACCCTTATGGTTAAGCTTAGAAAAATGGAGGAAAAGGGCCTTTATAGTAGTGTTAGAACTCTAGAATATTCTTCCAGAGATGCTGCGGGTAGCTATGCCATTATTGAAGGTGTTGAAATTGATTGGCTTGTCCATGAAGAGAGTATATAAATAAATACATAAAAATATCCTGTCATGGTTCATGAGAAGCTTGCAGAGTGAACTTGGGGTGAATTGTGATCCTTTTTGGGATCCTCCTTTTGTGGACCTGACTGTTTCTCTCTTTGGTCTTGTGCATAAGAAGGAGCCAGGCAAATTGTGATTAATCCATACTCTGTCTTTCCTGGTAAGATAGTTTGCTAGTCTCCTTTTCTGGCCCTTTTCAAATCCAGACTAAAAACCTCACTTCTTCAAGGTTGCATTTGGATTCTGATCTCCTTATTCTCCTGCTTATCACCTATCTGTATCTTGCCATTCTCCTTTATTTACCCTAGTCCCCAGTTGTGTGGTCTGTCTTGATTGTAAGCTCTGATGAGCAGAAACTGTCTCTTACTTGTACGTGTACAGCACTACGTAGGCCTTGTAGTACTATAGTAGTAGTAGTATTAGTAGTAGTAGAGGGATGTAGCATGAATTCATTCATCAACCCATGCTTCTGCTCAGTGCAGTATGCTCCTTTTGACCAGGTGGTAGACATATTGCATCAATTGGGTCCAGGTGCTTTGATTGTAAAAGCCAATATTGAGTAGACCTTTTGCTTGTTGCCATTCATCCTAGGTCTTTCTGCCTGCTGGGCTTTAAATTTGATCTGGGTTTCTGTTTCAACAAGTGCATGACTATGGATTGCTCTATAGCCTGTGCTTGTTTTGAGGATTTCACGACATTTGTGCATTGGTTGGTCCAGAGGTTTTCAGGGAAGGTCATGCTGGTGCATTTTATGGTTGATTCTTTTGGGGGTGGGGCTCGGTCCCAAGATTGAGCAGTTGGTTTTGGCCTTCTATTGTATGTTAAATGAGCTGGGCATCCCTTTAGATGAGGAAAGGTCAGAGGAACCATGTAGACATTTCATCTTTATGGCAGCTGGACTCTGACTGCATGTAGTCCAGATTGCCCAGGAATTAGGTGAACACACTGGTGGCGGCAATTGTGGAGGTCCAGGGCTTTTGGAAAATCTCGCCAATGCTGCAGAGGTTTAACTTTGCTTGTCTCCTCTCTTTCTTAGCTTCTGTTCCAGGGTTGTTGCCTCCGGAGATCTGTGTGTGGATGTGTGGGCATTCCTTCATGTTCCGGGCACCTAAAAGAGGTGCTGAGACCTGCTTGGGAATTTATCTAGGACTGGAAGTCTTGGGTATCCGAATTCACTTGCTGGGCATTCAGGACATGACCAGGAGTCAACTCATCCCTTCCCTCCTGCAAGCAAGTAATTTCTCATCACCACATCTGGTGTTGTTTCATTTGGGAAAAAAGATCTATGTGTTGTTAAAGGGGTAACTTAATACACCAAATGGAAAGGGATGTACTATGTGTGAAGGGTTCTTTTCCTACTGCAGATCTGAGATAGTCCCAGATTATTCCCTGTTTGGTATGGAGGGATACTTGGTGCTATCACATGAACTCCTGACTATAGACTGTCAAGATTTATAGTATATCAAGCTGATAGGGTTCACCTATTGGATATTGGTTTAGATATTTTCCTGAGCACAGTGCAGGATCTGTTTGAAGCTTGTTATGGTGGCAGGGAGGCTGCAGCTTTGGTAGTTGGGGGGGGGGGGGGGGCAGTGACTAGCAAGAGGCTGTAATCATTCCTGGCAGGGGGTAGGCAGTTCTGGTAATACCCCAGACTCATCCAAAGTTATGAGGACAGGCTAAGACTGAGGAAAGTGAAGGATATAATGTTTGGCATGTGACACTACTTTGAGTCACTGGTCATAGCTTGCCATTACCGAGGACTAAGTGGAAATAAGGATTATAGCTAGGTCATCACCAACTAGCCAGGTGGCAGAGTTGAAGATTAGGATGTTTTATGGGTAATGGGTGGGATGACCTGGGTAAGCTGTTTCTGTTAAATGATTAGATTTGTTTAAAGTTAAATAAAGTTATTGTCGTATTGTTATGTGTTTGGAAAACTAAATAAAAATGTACACAAAAAAAGTTAAATAAAGCTGTGGCCATGTTATTGCCATCATGTCAGTGTTGGCTGATTTATTTGGCGTTGTATATGAGTCAGGTGGTGCGAGTGCTGATTGTTTATAAAAATAACTTCTTCACTATCTCTCTTGGTCCTGAATCTAACCCATCTCCTTTCGGTGCCTTGTTTATTATTACTCATCCTAAATTTAATCTTCCTTAAATTTTTGGAATTTGATTTTTCTTAGTCTTCTTTCTGAACCTATCAAGATTTTTATTGTAATCTTCATCAGTAAGACCCAGCTGGCTGGATTATCAGCTCCCATGCATAAGAGGGCAGGGGCAAGATGCAGGGGTTAATATGCCTTGGGGGTGGAGGGGCAGGCCATGGCCATGGCCTGCAGGCTGTGAGCCATCGTCTTGCCCCTCTGGTTCAGATGGAAAAGGACCATTCTTTTTTCCTCTTCTCTTGCCAGACACACCTGCGTAAGGATCACTCTACTTACTGGTTGTCCTGTTTTGCTGCTTCTGAGACCATGACTTCTTGCTTTAGGTTGTTATTTATGGCCAGGGGGAAGGACAGTGCAGGAGAGCACATGGCCTGCCATATGGCTGGATGGTATTTGGGGGCAGGGGCAGAGGTCAAGCAGGAACATGCAGTCCTTGCAAGCCTATGGCTCAATTCTGCAGTTAGACAAGAACAGGGAAGGCTGATAGGGTCAGCATCCATTCTCACTTACAGTGCTGTTTCCTACACTGATGCTGACTCCAACACCCCCCCCCCCTTTTTTCTGGTATTGCCCATCTTACTGCATTCTCTAGCTATGGTTTGGTGTGATGCTACCTTCCAGTGGCTACATTAGCACATGTCAACACTATGGCTCAACACACTGAGGTGGTATGCATATGACTGAGTGTTGCAGGTTTGAGACCTGGCTGTGGATCATGTATCTCCAGGACAGTTCAAATCATTAGAAAAGAGCTCTACATTCTATCCAGTGGCCCTGTTGTGGGTATATATATGGTGCTGGTAGGGAACAGATTAATGTCAGGACTCCTGGATCCAGATGGAGAATAGGTAATCCAGATGAGTGATTTGGATTTTGCAACTGTTTAGAGGGAAAGCTGATGGCAAAAGTGATTATTTGGTGACTTAAAGCTTGGAAAGAGGCGAGATCTTGGGTTTAATTGTTAATTTAAAAAACAAAAGAACAAAAAAAATAAAACAAAAACCAGTTCTATTTGCTTTAGAGGTTACAAATTAACTTAAGAAATGCCGTACTGGGTCAGACCAGGCTCCATCAAGCCTAGAATCCTGTTTCCAAAGGTGGCCAATCCAAGTCACAAGTACCTGGCCAGTTCCTGAAGGCTACAGGTTCCACGAGGGGTAAACAGTGGATTTCTCAGGTCCTCTTTAATAATGGTTTGTGGACCTTCCCAAACCTTTTTTTTTTAAACCCAGATACACTAACAGCTATTAATTTATAGGCCTCTATCATATATCCCCTCAGCCTTCTCTTTTCCCAAGTTGAAGAGCCCTAATCATTTAAGCCTTTCTCCATAGAGGTATCCTTCCATACCCTTTACCATATTTGGGGGCTCTTTTTCGTACCTTTTCTAATTCTGCTATATCCTTTCTAAGATCCGGTGACCATACTGGTGACATACTGGGTGATGATACTGCCCCCAATATAATACCAGTAGCTGCACATGGAACTCATGTAAGTCCTGGCATGCCTGTTCGGTCTGTGGAGCTAGCCATTCAGCTTCCACTTGTAGATCCACCAGTAAGGGAAAGCCTTTTAAGTCGCTGCCCCAATGACCCAGCGAAGGACATGGCTTCCTCCTCGCACATCAGGCTTGAGAGCTTGCATTCATAGCCATGGTCCTACCCTCACCAGGACTTGGCATGCATCATTATTGGAAGGCTTTGCAGAAGGTTTCCCTATTATATCCTCCGTCCCTACTTCCTTGCCCACCATATGGAGCCCCCCTTCCTTCCTTCAGCACCTTCAGGTGGTGTGGGGGGGGGGGCGGGGGAATCACCAAGGAAAATGTCTTGGGAAGGGTCTGGTGTTGTCCCTCTTGGGAATAGTGCCAAAAAAGGAGTCAGGCAAATTCTGTTTGATACACAAGCTGTTCTGTCCCGTGGGTGAGTTGGTTGTTAACCATATCGATCCTTCTTTGTGTTCTGTGAGATATATGTCTATCGACCAGACCATAGCAATCATTCAGAATTTGGGCCATAGGCAAAACTGGCTAAGGCAGAGATAGGGCTGGCATTCTGACTGCTCACGGTGCATCCAGAGTCATTTTCATCTACTATGACAAATGTATGTCCATGGGCTGCTCAATTCCTGTGCATATTTTCAGCAGTTCAGTTCATTCCTGCTTTGGCCAGTCAAAGAAATAGCCAGGCCTGGCTCAACTGTTCATTATCTTGATTTCCTGTTTATGGGGGCCAGGTTCAAGGAATGCAAAAGAATCTTGGATTCCTGCGAGCCCATCGCACAGCGGTTTGGAGTACCTCTGGCGGCAGAAATGGCCGTGGGACCTGCAAGACACATTCCTCAGAATTGAGCTAGATATACAAGTCCAAGTGTCTAGACTGCCCAGGGATAAGTTAGAAAAATTAAAAAACACCATTTGGCAAATGAGAGCCTTGCGAAAAGTTAGATTAGAACAGAAAGCTAAATTAAACCAGTTTCAATCTCTACTCAATTTATTACGTTTCACTTGAAAGATGATCCTGATGAGGCAGGTTTTCTGTCACCGACTGGCTCTTGTGACAAGTGGGGGGTCAAGCAGAGGCACCACCGCATCAGGGTTGATAAGAGCATACATGAATACCTACGAGTCTGAGGAACATTTCCTGAAGGCCTTTAATGGCTTAGCCTTCTGGCAGGGCTCCCCCTGTTTAAACTGTGACCTGGAATTGTTCACAGATGCATTGGGGGTGGGGGCGGTTTTGGGATATACTTCTGGGGGGTCTGGGGCTTGGAGTCTTGACCTCATGAGTGGCACTCCTTCAGGGCTAATGAGGATATCACATCCCTGGAGATATTCCCCTTGTTGGCAGCCCTGTCTATCTGGGCCCCTCAATTGGCTAAACAGGGTGATTGCATTCCACACCAATAATTTGGTGGTGGTCCAAGCAGTACACAAGATGTATGCCAGGATGCTAGGGTGTGGTGGCGCTGCCCAGGAAATTGTTATGCTCTGCATTTTGTATAATATCACCTTTAAGGCAGAGCATATTACGGGATTCTACAATAACATTGCTGATGCCCTTTCTCATTGTTCCATGCCATCAGAATATCCATTCCAGCAGCAGTCTGGGTGTTTGGCCTGCCAAAGTTCGTGAGCTATTGTTGGGTTTCCTTGGCCAAACTCACCTGCCAGAAATATTTTGGAAGTCTGGGAGTATTTCTGTGAGTTCTGTAGCCTTAACGGGATCAGGGACAGTGACCGATGCATGACAGGCTCCACTCCCCAGTGGATTCTATCATGCAAGGGCAGTGGCATGATGAAATCTGCGATACAGATGCCCCTGGTGGCGGTCACTTTCTTCGCCTGGGCAATGGGGAAAAATAGCCATTCGGGCCGATTTCATCATTGCTAAAGGATGATGGACATGGCTTCTGACCATTGCTGCACTCCAGACCACAGGTGCCTGATCACCCATGATGTTTTAAGGAAGCTGCTCGCCATCATGGATGGTGGTCTGCTAGAACACCTTTGAGACCCATCTTTAGCATTCTCTGGGCACTCAGGGTAAGAGAGCTTCTTTCTTCCTTATGTTCCTGGTTCCATAACATGACTGCCGATGCCCTTTCTCATTTTAAGATGGCAACATTTCAGGCCAAAGCTCCCTGGGCAGATGCAGTCAAGATATCCATTCCAGAGGCAGTCTGGGTATTGGACCAGCCGAAGTTTGGAGCCTCTTGATGGATTTCCTGGCAGAGCGTACCAGGCCGACACTTGAAGGCCTGGGATCACTTCCGGGACTTTTTTGTGCAGGACGGCATCAGGGAGGAGACTGCTTTAAGGCCAGCACCATTCTTCGCTGGTTATTCTGCTATAGGGACAGGAGCAGGAGTAAATCTGCAGTAAGAACGTGCTTAACAGCCATCACCTCTTTTGCCAAAGCAATGGGAGAACAGAGCCTTTCAGTGGATTTTGTCATTGCAAGGATAATGATGGGATGGTCAGCTGAGCATCGCCACACATCTAACTGCAGACCTGTAGCTCTAAGATGGACCCCATGAAAGGGAGGGACAAATTGTCATAGTCGCCCCTGCCGGGAGACCGCACGTGTCCGGTGTGGTATTTTGAGGATTGCAAATGATTATACCCAATGGGAGGCGAGCAGTGTTGGTCAATGCAGGCGAAGGACCCCCAGCCTTGCTTCCAATTCTCCAGGGTGTGGAAGCCATAAACTATAATGCCTGATCACATCACAGTACACAAACCACATATACTGACCCAAAACCGGGACATAAAATAGAGATGAAGAGGAGCCAAGGTGTTCCATCTCTAATATAAATTAAATGGGTACTTACAATGGCAAACTGTGAAAATATATCTTGACCAAAACACCATTAGCTGAAAAAGTCAGGTCTACAGAGGTAAAATTAAATAAAACAGGAGTCAGTTTAAAAAATCCATAATGTTATATCAATAGCGGAGTCCCCTGCTTAGAGTCACCATGTCTAATAAAAACAGAAGAAGCAGAGAAGTGAATTCATCTATAACTCCATTATAAAAAACAAATTCTAGGCCAAAACTATTGCAAGGAAGCAGAGGTGTGGAAGCCCAGTCATCGCAGAGTCGGACTTTGAGGTTGGCTATTACGGAATTCATTCCTTCCACATATCTGTGGATGGGTGGCGTTCTGATCGTTATAACCTCTACGTTCGCCTGGAAACCAGGGATTGACGAATGTTGCTGTGACTAACCTGACCTTTTCTTGTGTTCTTCTATTGATGTTTGCCCTAGGGTGCAACTCCCCTGGAAATGTGGACATTAGGCCATCCATATGTTCCACTGGGTGCAAAGAAGAACCCGGAGCAGACCTCAGGGCTTTAATTTGGGCCTGAATCCTGCAGAGATGTTGATCATCGGGATGGAGGTGCGAGGAATGATATGGGACCTGCTGGTTCTGTCTCTTCTGTCCCTTATATGCAGAAGGAGGGCGGCCATGAGTCCTTTGGTCTTAGTGATTCTTCTGAGGGGGAACAATTGGCCAATACCTGCAGTGTTGAATTAACCGGAAGATGGCAGTTGGCTGACATTTTCTCTGGGATTCGGGTTGTATGGTCCCATATCGTATCACAGAAGGTCTGAAAAGGCAAAAAGGTCACACTTGGCAGTGCAGAAAACAAGATAAAATGCAAATGGCTGGTTGGCTTGCTTCATGGAGGAGGAGTTGCATTGTGCATGACCTCATCGATGTAAGTTGCCCTGTCCTGTGTGGTGCAGCAGGCATATATCTGTCAGATATCAGCATGGACATTTTTCCTGTGCGCGGGACAGGACACAGTAGAAATGCTGTTGGCCACAGCCGAGTACCGGGGTGTGGTCCCCCAACAAGAGAGGAGTTGCTGTCAGGAGGTGTGGCCAGAGGTTAAGGACCATCGGACTGAGCACACAGACGTGCAGTTGAGTATAGGGGGAATGGCCTCAAGGAAATTGTCCTCCCCCTGACAGAGACGACGGATTCACAGCAGGATCATGGCAATGTGCCTCCCCATGCTTTGATGGTGGGGGGAGGGAGGGAGGGAGGGAGACACCTCATTGCCATATATTAAGTATGCAGCAATCCTGACCTTTGATGGGCCGGGCCAGAAACAAAAAAGGAGGATGCTGCTGCGACCAGGGGTATAGTGCACGCTTTAACAGCATTTCGCCCCACACAGCATATTATGGATAATGTGTATCATTTATGACAGCAATGGTCAAGAAGTGTTTTCAGTTCAAGGGGCGGGCTTTGACGGGCACCTCCCTTGCGCGAATATGGGCTGTGCGCCTCGAGGATAGTGTTAGAAAGGTTTAGGGCAATTTATATGTTATATATATGTTTGAGAATTGTACACTGTGAATTTTGGTTATATGTTTGCTTAAGGTTATGATGTGGCCAACCAACATTATCCAATAAACTAAATTTTTGTGGCAAAACTGGTCGTCTGTGCATTCTGTCAGCGGTGAGGGACGACTTAAGCAAGGAGACATGGGGCAGGGTAAAAGGGGGGATAAAGGGTGGGAAGGCAGTAGGGGAAGGGGGAGGGGCAGGGAACATGGCCCAGGCCTGGATGCCACTTGCCCGATTGTGTCACAACAAAATCATTTTCTTTCCAAAAATCATTTCCTTATCTTACTCTCTCCGGTGTTTCCTCTGCTATCAAATTCAGAGCATTTGTTTAACACTGCATTCTGGTCTTACTTTCTTCATCACTGGACATTTAGCTTCCTGTAATATTTAAAGACCTCTGGGATCCTTTTCACCTCACAATAATCTAAAGAGTTTGTATAATGTAGTTCTTGTTTTACCAGCCACTTACTCGGTCACACCTTCTCCTCCCTGTGGTTTATTTTCTCTTCCAGTGCATAATTTTTTTGAAGAAACCACCCCAGAGGGAAGAAATCTTGTAATATTTCAACCCCATAGCTCATCACCTTATTCCATAGTGAGAAAGCCATGATATACCTCAACACAGACAACAAAAGAGAGACAGTGCGCTCACAAAAAGCTGAATATAAAAACAGCAAGAATAATAAGTGTTAAAATTTTTAAAAGAATAAATATAAGTTTATGAATTCAATAAATTAAAAGGGTCCAATATTCATAAAGAACAATATTCAAATGCCACAGTGGTCAGCCGCAGCAAGATATTTAGTGGCAGTAAACAAATCGGAGATACCACTGAAATCTGGACTGAGTGACAAGAGTTTCTGCTAGGAGTTACCATGGAGCCTCCAGGGGTAGGCCGGGTGGGGGGGGGGGGGGGGGGGGGGGGGGGGGGGGGGGGGGGGGGGGGGGGGGGGGGGGGGGGGTGGGGGGGGGGGGGGGGGGGGGGGGGGGGGGGGGGGGGGGGGGGGGGGGGGGGGGGGGGGGGGGGGGGGGGGGGGGGGGTGGGGGGGGGGGGGGGGGGGGGGGGGGGGGGGGGGGGGGGGGGGGGGGGGGGGGGGGGGGGGGGGGGTGGGGGGTTGGGGGGGGGGGGGGGGGGGGGGGGGGGGGGGGGGGGGGGGGTGGGGGGGTGGGGGGTGGGGTGGGGGGGGGGGTGGGGGGGTGGGGGGGGGGGGGGGTGTGGGAGGGATATTCCTCCTTGCATGCACCTTGTCTGGGAGGTTCTCTTGGGGCCAGCTCGGACTGTCCCTGGGTTTTGGTATCTAAACTGGGACGATCAGAAGGGGAGTTAGGATCTGACTAGGATCATTGGGGGAGATTTGATCGACGGGGGATATTTTGGGGAGATGGGGAAGGGCATTATCTCCATGAAAGCAATCAATATTTTTTGGCATGGTCGTTACAACAACAAACGCTTCAATATTTGCCAAGGCATGTAAAACAGGACACATGTGGTAAATGTCTGACCTGTATGCTAAATGCAGTGCCGATGTTGGGCAGCCCCCTTACATCTGCCACACACACCTTGCACATGCCACACTTTTGCAAACAGGCCCCCAAATGTACAGTCACATATTAAAATCCCAACATGGCTATGTTTCATCCATCACCTCCATCTAAGGTATAAAAGATAAAATACCAAAGGGGTAAATATCCCCCCTCCCCACACCGCCAAAAGGAAAGATGTAGAAAGACAATAGAAATGACTGGGAATTGCTGGTAAAACAACAGAAATAGAGGGAGGCACATGTACAGAGTGAGAGAATACACCATAAAAAAAAAACTGGTATCAGTGGATGAATGAAGAGTGAGAGGGACAAATCGCTGTATCACCTGAGAGTACGGGCAGGGGGTCGACTATGCTGTACTGAATAAGGTGGGTGGAGGGGAAGGGGGAGGGGAAACATCATTACTACAGTGGGTGTTGGGCTGTGGGCAAAGAAGAAATGGTCAACAGCGGCTTGGAGTTTGTGGGATTAGCCCCACATGGGGGGATGATAAGAGAAAGCAAGAGAATGGTGTTGGGAAGGGGATGGAAGGAGGGGAAGGGAGGAGAAGGGAAGGGATGTGGTAGGATCTGAAGAGGATGAAAAGACAGCTAAAGGGGAAACAAAAGAAGAGTAAACAGCGAGGGTGGGGGGGGGGAAAGAACATGAGACAGAGCTGGAGGTGGCTTAAAAAGAGAGCAGGTGGGCTGGACGTTCAGCTGGGAAACCTCTGGAACGTGCGTTACAGGAACAATAAGCAAAGTAAAGCAATATTTTTACTTAAGAATGGCTGAATGCACTATTGTCACACTGAATATTGGGGCATACACTCCCCGATAAAAAGGGATAGGGTACTCATTTACCTATGGGCCTTGGGATTTGGGAGTACAATCGGTGTGACAAATTCAAAGGCCCAACAGAGACCTTTAAACATGCTTTCTTAGAATGTCCCAAGTTGACCGAGTTGTGGCACCCAGTGCTAGAGTGCCTGACTAAGATAATTGGGAAACAAGTGGAATGGACATACAATATGCTGTTGTTGTGGGATGAGGGCCCACTGGGAGAGAGTAACATATGAAAGATGGAAGGCCACTTTATCCCTGATAGGACTAGGGGTGGAAAAGAAACTTATCCTACAATACTGGGAGGGAGAGGACACCCCCTCCATAAGGCATTGGAGACTAACAATGCACATGATTTGCGGCTGCAGAATGCTCAAATGGCAGCCAATAAAAAGTCCCCATGCTGGATATGATACCGACAACTATGGTACCACTTTCGAGTGCAATACCCCAAGGTAGTAGAAATAGAGCTGGAGGGGGAGAGTGGAAGTGATAGTAGAGTTCCATTAGCAGCAACAGCATAGTGCCCTATTCAGACAGGGTACAAAGTTGATGTTTGCAAATGTGGCAAAGGAGGTGTCACGTGGGCGATGATGTGGGGCTGGCAGATCCCTACTATGCTGACAAGTCGCTGCCTCAGGAAACCATTTGTGATGGCTGGTATTACTCTGCTGTGACATTGGCAGCACACTCCATACATGTTGCCACAGTCAGAAGGATTTCTGCCACCCCCCACTGCCATGTTAGCATTGTATGATGGTGGGGGTGCTGCTGTAGAAGAAAGTGTCCTGGAACTGTGTGTCAGCTGCAACACTGCAGTTGACACTGTCAGTGGGACGCCAAGCATGCCAGCAGCAGGTACAGCGGAGCATATCCTGCTGCCTCTCTCCTGAGGTCGAAGGCAGCAGCCCCTGTGCCCACATCCCCCAGTGGAGGAGGGCAAGAGTGGTATGGTGTGAATAGCTGCATGTATTTTACCTCAATAAGACCACTGGCAGCACTGAGGCAACGGCTGGGGTACGCTTGCAGGGAGGGAGATATTGGTTTGCATGCTGCCTACCACCATATGTATATCCTGGAACACGGCTACTGTGCCTCTTCAATGGGCTGGGCCTGGGATCAGGATGCCTCCCACTTGCGCATATTGAGTGGAAATGTGCATGTGGTGCGTAAAGAGTCCACTGAGCTAGGAATACTATGCAATATGAGAACAGCCCATGTCAGAGTGAAAAAGGAGCACCCTGCTCTCTCATCTGCCAAATGATGACCAGAATTAGTGCGTGCTCAGGTGACCCTTCCATAACTTAGTCTTCAGTGGGTCACAAACATCTGAACCACATATGAATGTAGATAACCTCCTGTGGTCTGCGACATATGAGAATATGACTGGCTCAACAAGCACAATGGGTAGGTTGGTCATTCTGCTCGGACACCCTTAGGCTGGAATGTGTGTGTTCATTTTATTATGACCTGGCCCTCTGACTGAACAGATCCCATATGGACAGCATGCAAGTCAGTTGCACCAGCAGCATAGCAAAGCTGTTCAACATATAGACCTCACAAGATGTCCCTCTCACGCAACTGCCTAACAGACCCCATCAGACAACTATGGCACAGAGCCCACAGACAGCTAAGCAGACATAGCCACATCCCAAATCATAGCCTCATGCACCTTGACAATGACCACCTATATACCCATGGACTGATACCTCCACATGGCTGCTCTGTGGCTCCAAACACATGGGCAACGTGTATATGGCCAAGGATTTCAAGGCCAACTGTTGGATCAGGAATTTATTTATTTATTTATGTATTTATTTAATTATTTATTTAGACAGATTTGTACACCACGCTATCCTTCAATCAAAGTGGTCACATTGCATTGGGGTTAAACTTAACATAAACATCACAATTGGTGGGTTACACTTAACATAAGGGTACTTCACAACATTTAGACAGCACAATTGGGTTACTTTTAACATAGTAAGTGTTGTCCAGGTGTCAGGGCCGGCCCGTCCATTGAGCGAGAATGTTTTTTGCACAGGGCCCCGCGTTTCAGGGGGCCCCGCGCAAAAAACATTCTTTTGTAAAAGTAAAATTGAAAAAAAAAAGAAAACCTGTCTCCTGCCGCTGTCGGGGCCGCCGCGGCAGAATCGAGCGTGCCGCGGGGCCCCCCAGTACCCACCCGGCAGAGCCGGTCCTCCCGGTCGCAGCACTCTCTTCTGAGCTGCAGGCCAACGCGCCGGCGGGCAGCGCGCGACGGGAAGAGTTTCCCTCCCGCGACTCTGTTAGGCCCGCGGGGGCTGATGGGAACTCCCATCAGCCCCCGCGGGCTTAACAGAGCAGCGAGGGAAAAACTCTTCCCTCGCGCTCTGCAAGCCGGCGCGTCTGACTTCAGCTCCAACGAGAGAGCTGCGACAGGGAGGAGAGGCTGTGCCGTTACCGGGGGGCCCCGCGGCAGGCTCGATTCTGCCGCGGCGGCCCCGACAGCGGCAGGAGACAGGTTTTCTTTTTTTTAAAAAATTTCCCTGGGCTGGGCTTGGCTGGGCTGGGCGTTAGGAGTGGTGCTGGGCTGGGCTGGGCTGGGGGTTAGAAGTGCTGCTGGGCTGGGCTGGGGGGTGGTGGTGTTAGGAGTAGTGATGGGCTGGGCTGGGCGGGGGGGGGGGGGGTGTTAGGAGTAGTGATGGGCTGGGCTGGGTGGGGGGGGATAGGAGTTGTGATGGCTGGGCTGGGCTGGGGGGGGAGGTGTTAGGAGTAGTGATGGGATGGGCTGGGCTGGCTGGGGGGGGGTTAGGATGGTGATGGACACTGGGCTGGTTGGGGGGTTAGGAGTGGTGATGGGCACTGGGCTGGCTGGGGGGGGTAGGAGTGGTGATGGGCACTGGGCTGGCTGGGGGGGTTAGGAGTGGTGATGGGTGCTGGGCTGGGGGGTTAGGAGTGGTGATGGGCGCTGGGGGGTTAGGAGTTGTGATGGGCGCTGGGGGGCTTAAACTAAAAATTGGGTGATGCGGGATTAGGACTGGACATGGGCTGGTGGGATTAGGACTGGCAGTGGGTTGATGGGGGTTAGGACTGGTAATGGGCTATGGGAGGGCTTAAACTAAAAATTGAGTGATGGGGGATTAGGACTGGGAGTGGGCTGATGGGGAGGTTAGGACTGGTAATGGGCTATGGGGGGCTTAAACTGAAAATTGGGTGATGGGGGATTAGGACTGGAAATGGGCTGGTGGGATTAGGACTGGGAGTGGGCTATGGGGGGGGGCTAGGACTGGTAATGGGTTGGGGGGGGTTGCTAGGACTGGAAATGGGCTGAGTGGAAGGGGGCTTGAACTGCAAATAGCTGTTTGGGGATGGGGCTTGGAATGGAATTGGGCTGTGGGGACGTGGGGGACTTGAACTGTAAATAGCTGATGGGGACGGGGCTTGGAATGGAAATGGGCTGCGGGGAAGTGGGGGGCTTGAACTGCAAATAGCTGATGGCATCGGGGGCTTGGAATGGGCTCTTAGGGGAGGGAGCTAGGACAGGAACTGGGCTGATGGATGGGCTAGGATAGAACTGAGAATTGGGTGTTGGGGGGGAGCTAAGATTGGAAATGGGCTGTGGTGGGGGCTTGGATTGAAATGGACTCATGGAGGGGCTAGAACTGGAAGTAGGCTCATGGGGGGCTTGGTTTAGAAATGGGCTGAGTGGAGGGGAGCTAGGATTTAACATGGGCTGATGGTGGGGCTAGGAAAGGACTAGAAATGGGCTGATGGGAGGCTGGTATTGGAAATGAGCTGATGAAGGGACTCGGATAGGACTGGAAATGGATGGGGGAGCTAGGACTGGAAATGGGCTGATGTGGGGACTAGAAGGGAGCGGATACTGGGTGGGGCTGGAACTAAAAGGGAGCTGATGTTGGGGGAGATTAGAAGGGGATGGGCTGGGAGAATGAAATGGAGAGGGGAAAAATATTTTGTGTGGGAGGGAAGAAAAATGTACAATTGGCCGGGTATTGGGAGACTAAGTGGGGATTGAGGATGGAGGGGTAAAATTTGAGTGGATGAAATAGGAATGAGGAAAGAGCAAAAGGAGAAAGATTATTATGTTAAAGCAGATGTAGAGAGAGAATGGAAAAAACTAGAAGAGAAGAAAGGACAAATGGACAGCAGACGATGGAGAGATAGCAGAAGACACAAATAAACCAGAAGAAAGTGGCTGGAACAATTGCAACTGAAAAAAAAATGCACAAAAGGTACAAAGATATCTCTTTATTTTGAATTTATTAACTGGAATATGTCAGCTCTGGGAAATGTGCATCATTAATGTCTGTGCTTTGTTTAGTACAAGAGGAAATTAATTTATAGTTTTATTTCTACATTGTTGTTGTACATTCCAAGTTTGGCTTTTAGGGTTCCCAGTTTAATTATTGTCTTCCTGTTTTTAAATTGTGATTCCTTGTTTGGTGATAGTCTATGTTCTGCATGTGTAACTGAGCTGAGGTATTCTGTTTATGTAATTCCTATTTGACATTGTCACTTGTTCTCTTTCCCCAGTAGATCATGTATTGTTATTCTCTGAAATGTATTGGTTTAATATTTGCAGTGTTGCCTTTTGATAGGTAGTGTATGGTGCTTTATGAGTCCTGGTAGTGCTGTTGGGATACGTGGGTTTTGCTATGGGTTCTAAATGGGCATGTGTTGTAGTCGTTCCTAATGTGCCTGGCGGTTGGCACTGGATTATAGTAATGTAGAAATCTTTGTCTTTTTTTATCCATACACTCATGAAGAGGCATGTATACTAAAAGTTAGTGTATGGTAACATTATGCAAATATTTATGCAAATGAGGCCCCTTATGCAAATGAGGCCCCGCACCGAGTCTCCGCACATGGCCCCGCACCCCCCTTGGGCCGCCCCTGCCAGGTGTGTTAACATTTTCATTCCTTACCAGAACAAAAGCATCATGTGCAAACTCTTCTCCCCTCCCCCTACCCCTCCCCAAACACACATTACATCCAGCCTGAGTTGTCACACTGAGAAACTGTACAATGTAAGGCTGCATGGCAGAGCATGCCTACAGCACAGCACACTGAGTGGGCATTGATAGCTCCTGCACAATGAACAGGCGTAGTCAATGGTGGAGCATTAAAGGAGTCCTAAGATGCAGATACCAATGACAGTGTGCACCGATTTTGAACAGCGGGGTCATGTGTATGTGTTTGTGTGTTTCCCCAGATATTGCAGTATCAGGCTCTGGAGACCAGGTGATGTGTGCCTTCCTCACATTCAGGGTGACCCCAGAAACCGGTCTGTAGCAGTTATCAGTGGTTATGTACTCGAAGCACCCAATGTACCTGTGTAATTATGGCCTGATATGCTGGATCACAGCATTCACCTTTTGGTGATCAGTTGGCAGAAAGCTGTTCAGAATGTGCAATGCATCATGAGTAATGGAGGGTCTAACCCATACTGACACACAGAGAAGACATTGCAGCCATAGTGGTGACTGTGATCACAGGAGAATTGTCTAGAACCTGCTTGTCATCTATGATGGTGGGAGATGTGTGCATGCCCACCTCCCTCCCGGGGAGGCCAGGATGGGCTGCAATGGATCACATGGGTCAGTAATGTGGTTTTCGTTTGGTGTGTGTGCAGGTGTACCTATCTCGCCATGTGCAATATGTCACAGGGGACTGCATGCTCTGCACATGTGCTGCCTCTGGGGTAAGTGCCAAACTGTGGCACAGTGGACCCATGCAAGTGACTGTTGTTTGATATTGGGGGTACAGTGGAGGGATGGGCATCTTGACCTCAACATGTGCCTTGTTCCTTGGACAAGAGTTGTATCCTGCAGCAGTGTGTATGTTATGCAGTTACAGTACTGCATTTCCTGTGCATTATGTATACTGCATATGCACACCTGTGGGCAGGCTGCAGGTGTGGTGTACCACTGTCTCAGAATGCACCAGCCACATTGTTTCATGGCCTGGTTATCGCCCATAGCAGGCAGGGACCTGCTGTTTCTTTGCTTGTAGACATTGCTGTGCAGAACAGTGTGGAGGTGTAATTTAATGGCTAGAGCACTGGCTAAATAAGTGATAATGAGGGTTTTGAATCCCAATTGTTCTCTTTGTGGCTGTGGGATACTCAGTCAGTCTTTTTTTGGTTTAATTGTATATTTTATTGATGTTTCACATCATACATTCAAGCAGGGCCGTACCGAGCTGGAAATGCGCCCTATGCGACTTGCAGATCAGGCGTGCGTGCCCCCCCCCCATACCTCCATCCAGCCGCTGCCTGCTTTTGCCCTGCTGCTGCCACCCTCTGTTTTTTTCACAGCGGTGCTGGCAACAGGGAAAGAACAGATAGCGCTGGACAAAGGTATGGGGAGGGTGGCGCGCATGCCTGATCTGCAATTCACCAGCACTTTAAGCAGATCTATCCCTCCCTGCTCTGACATCGCATCGGAGGAGGGAAAAGTCCAGACCTGCTTAAAGTGCTGCAAAAAGGCTTGGTGGGGGGGCGCATTTCGGCAGTCTGCTGTTGCCCTTCCGCTGCTGAAAAAATAAAAAAGTGGCGAAGGCAGGGCAATAGCAGGCAGCCTAAATGCGCCCCCCATAAATGCGCCCCCCCAAGCCTTTGTGCACTGTGCGGCTGCACCGCTCGAACAGGACTAGGTTTGGTCCTGCATTCAAGCATTCACAGGAATGAAACACTAATAGCTAGATTTTACAGTCAGAAAAAGGAGACAACATTATAGATCATTCAAAAACCATATTCACTTGGCCTACAATACAGTTATAGGTCATTCAAGACCCCTTTCACTTAGCCCGCAATATACTCAGTTCATCTTATAGTTAGGAACAGTCCGGTGTCTGCTCTGTGAACACACATTCTTCAGTTTTTTTATGCGCTCACATAGCACATTGAGTCTGCAAACATGATATTTCAGATCATGCACTTCAGATATGTTCACCCTGCTGATGTGTGTTGCCTGAGTGGAGGGGTAGCTAATGGTTAGAGCACTGACTTGTAACCCATAGGACTGTGGTTCAATTCCCACTTGCTCTCTTTGTGTGCTAGAAGGGTTTTTTTTTTTTGTATGACATATCCTTCATACACTGACCTCTACTCCTTGTGGCTTTGGGCAAGCATTGCCTCAGAAGAATGCAGGTGCTCAATGTCCCTCTTTTTAATGTACATTAGTAGGTCCTTAGGCACAATGTGCACTGCTTTGTCTGAACTGATAATGCAGTATAATAAACACCATTCAAGGAAATACAGATCTACCATAAATGAAAAAAAGGTTCAAGTATTCTATCCTTATTATGACTCTACAGCTTTGGTTCCATCACATCTATGCATTAGATGAAGCTACATCCAGTCCCAGAGATGGCCACCTGCATGGATCACTTCCTTTTGTGTCCCATATGGCCAGTATGAGTGACTCTTGTCTGATTGTGGTATAAAATTAAATGATATATGTGATGATGTTCAGATCTGTCATTTGTGTATGACTTCCCAATCAACAACCCTATAGGTGGGATCAGAACATAAGGGATAATATTTATCTATTATACCTTTATTTTCATTTCTAAACTTATTTCTATATGGGCTATATTTGGATGATTTATTTTTTTTTTCATTTATTTTGCAGATTCCATCTATTTCATCGTTTATATCCTAGATGCAGGTACTGGATGAAACATGGCCATGTTGAGTTTTTAATTTGTGACTGTACCTTCAGGGGGGCATATTAATATTGGCCTTTATGAAAATTGAGTCATTTGAATTGATTATATTCATAAACTGATATTTATTATTTTACATTTTTAACACTTTTATTATATTTATTCTGATTGTCCTTCTTGCTTTTTTATGTTCATTTTTTTGTGAGCGCACTGTCTCTCTTTTGTTGTCTGTGTTGAGGTATATCATGACTTTCTCACTGTGGAATAAGGTGATGAGCTATGGGGATGAAATATTACAAGATTTGTTCTCTAGGTGAAAATTATGCACTAGATGAGAAAATAGACCACTGGGAGGTGTGTCTGAGTAAGTGGTTGATAAAACAAGAACTACATTATACAACTCTTTTAGACTATTGTGAGCAAAAAGGATCCCCAGAGGTCTTTGGATATTATAGGAAGCTAAAATTTTCAGTGATGAAGAAAGTAATACCAGAATGTAATATTAAATAAATGCTCTGGTTGTGATTGCAGAGGAAACACAGGTAGAGACAGATAAGGAAATGATTTTTGGAAAGAAAATGATTTTGTTTTGACATACTGATTGAAGATTACAATAAAAATCTTGATAGGTTCAGAATAAGGCTAAGGGGTATGTATACTAAAGAGTGTTAAAAGGAGCATTGGAGATCGATGTGAAAATGGAAGTGCTAAGGGTGTTTGCGTGCAATAAAGGCTCAGGCCGGGTAGTAGACATTCCGGTGGTAAGGGCGTAAGGTCCCTCTTAGCATGCGCTAACAGGACACCCAAGCATGCACCTTAATGCCCAAAAATGACTGTCACCTTGTAGCACTATACAAATGATAAGTAGTAGTAATAGTATGTAATGTGAATTCCTTCATCAACTCAAGCTTCTGCTCAGTGCAGTCAGCTTCTTTTAGCCAGGTGGTAGACATGCTGTATCAGTGGGGTCCAGATGCTTTGATGGTGAAGGCCGATATTGAGTCAATCTTTTGATTGTTGCCATTCATCCTAGATCTTTCCACCTGCTGGGTTTTAAATTTGATCTGGGCTTCTACTTCAACAAGTTCATGCCTATGGATTGCTCTATAGCCTGTGCTTGTTTCGAGACTTTCATGACGTTTGTGTATTGGTTGGTCCAGAGGGTTTCAGGGAAGGTCATGCTGGTGCATTATATGGATGATTTTCTTTTTTGGGTGGGGAAGGGTCACAAGACTGAGCCAGTTTGTTTGCCCTTCTACCATTCTATTGCAAATGAGCTGGGCATCCCTTTAGATGAAGAAAAGTCAGAGGGACTGTGTAGACAGTTCATCTTTATGGGAGCTGGACTCTGAGTGTATGGAGTCCAGATTGCCTAGTAATTAAGTGGACACACTGGTGGTGGTGATGGTGGAAATCCAGGGCCATAGGAAAATCTTGCCATTGCTGAGGAGGTTTAACTTGCTTGCCGGATGATTCTCATGGGCTGAGTGTTCATGTGTCTCGTGGTATGCATAACATTGGGGCTTGTGCGCATGCATCACTTGGTGTGAGTGTGCCCATTATATGCCAATTATTTGGACTTGTGGAATTCATTCTTGCAGAATTTTAATGGGGTCTGTGTGTGGCAGGTGCCCCTAATGAAAAACTGGGACCTGGAGCTATTTTCTGATGTTTCAGAGAAACGTCACTTCAGTCTATTTCCATGGAGGTTGGTGCGCACAAGCATGGCCTCAGCATAGTGGGAGAGGGGGTGGTGCCAGAACATTTCCTTTATGTAGTTGTTATGGGTGTGGGTGGATTTAGTGGTCTAGGGTGACAGGTTGTCTCATCATCAGATGATCCTGCGACCTGCCAACACATTAGTGGCTCAAATCATTAACCAACAGTATGCCCGCTGCTTGCCTGTCATCTGAACTGCTGTAGTTGGTGGTTCTGCATTGGCCGCTGCTGAACATAACTGACAGTGTGCCATGTCACAGGAATTTCTAACAAGATTGTGAATGCTGTGCTCATATACAGTGGTTGTGATTCAAGACAGACTAATATGGGAAGGGTGTATAGGTCATCTTGCAGCATTTGCTGAGGGTTGTGCTCATTATTTCCTGGGCAGATGATCAAAGGGTGGAATGTGTTGGCTTCTCTTTGACTAGATTTCAATTCACAGCTGCATTTATTTATTGTATTTATTTTACAAGTTTTAATATACCATTTTTCTACAATTCAAAGAGATTCACAGAGAACTGAGCTTTTACAATGAACAAGTTATGAACAGCATTAGAACTTTTACAATGAATATGGAGAGTAATTCAGTGAACTCATGACGATGAACATTTTTAAAGCCGAGAACAAATTATATACAAAGGAATGAAGAGTTGGTGAATGTGGGGGATGGAGTCATAGGGGTTTCATGAGGATGGGACGGGGAAGATGTGCTTGTGGGCATGAGTTTTTGCTGATTCTACATTGTTGGTTGCTCATTGCCAAAATGTTTTTGGAAGAGATGAGTCTGTACTAAGTAAGAGCCTGTCACATGCAGGATTTGACACCTGAGAGTATGGAACTCATTCCTTCGGTATTGGCACTTCTACTTGGGCAGCTGTGTGAGATGGCTCAGCAGGTTGTATCTGGAAGGTTTGGGTGCTGGTGTTCCATTTGTTATCTGCAATGTGTGTGCTAGCTGGGCAACTGGTTCATGTTAGTCTCCTCTCTTTCTCAGCTTCTCTTCCAGGGATGTTGCTTCCAGAGATCTGTGTGTGGACGTGTGGGCATTCTTTCATCTTCTGGGCACAGAAAAGAGCTGCTTAGGCCTGGCTGGGAATCTGGGGCTGGAAGTCTTGGGTATCTAAATTTGCTGGTTGGGCCTTCGGGACATGAGCAAGATGCAGGAGTCAACTCATCCCTTCCCTCCAGTAAGCAAGATGTTTCTCATTGCCATATCTGCTGTTGGTTCATTTGGAGGAAATGATCTATGTGTTGTTTAAGGGATAATTTAATTCACCAAATAGAAAGAGATTTGCTGTGTGTGAAGGGTTCTTTTCCTAATGCAGGCCTGGGATTGCCCCAGATTATTCCCTGTTTGGTATGGAGGATGTCAAACAGCCAAATGCAGTGGATAGACTCCGATGTCAGATAAACACTAACATTTCCATGTTTTTGGTCTTACTGGGAGGCTTTGTGCTATCACATGAGCTCCTGACTATAGACTGTCAGGATTTATACAAAGCTGATGGGGTTCACCCATTTGATATTAGTTTAGATATTTTCCTGAGCACAGTGCAGGACCTGTTGCAAGCTTGTATGGTAGCAGACAGGCTGCAGCTGTGATGGTGGTGGTGGTGGTGGTGGGGGGGGGGGGGCAGTGACTTGCAAGAGGATGTCACTGTTCTTGGCAGTGGGTAGGCAATTTTTTTAACTTCTTTATTTATATTTTCCAACAAAATACAAAAGAAAAGAAAACTAAATTACAATAAATCAAAATAAATAATACTTCTCTGTAACAAGAAACAAGAAATTAAAAAGGCTATTCACAGCCCACCCTGTCCCTCCCATTATCATGCGATCATCAAGGGCTATAGAAAAAAACCCAAAAAAACAGCTGAAGGCCTACAAGGGCTATGGAACATCAAACACTCCACTACATAAGAAATGAGAAGATTTGACTAATAACCCCTTATTATATCTCATATTGTGCTTTAGAGATGTAATTCTGTAGGGGTTTCCACTTGAGAAAAGTGGAGGGTTTAAGAGTTCTACCACACTGTGGCATTTGCTCATATTTGCAGCATAAGCACAAGTGATTCCACCATTCGTGCCAACTAAGCTCTGCTGTATGTTTCCAGTTAGAAATAACGAGATGTAGGGTCACTCCCAACATGAATTCAAATAAAAACTGACAGTTCCTCTGTAACAATGAGATGCCAATTGCTGATCGAAAAATGATCACAGACCAGGAGAGAGTGGCCCTGAATCCCAGCACCTCTTGAATGTGATTCCATATGGAAACCCAATAAGACTGAATATTAGGGCAATCATACACCACATGTCTCAAAGTGCCAACATCTCCCCGACAAGACCAACACTCATTCCCAGCTGCCTTATCCCATTTAGCAAACTTTACCGGAGTAAAGTGCGCTCTATGTGCAAAGAAGTACAAAGCTTGTGAGACAGAGGCAGACTGAGAAACCCTGTTTATCTTACTCCAGAATTTTGTCAAAGTTTCCGGAGAAAAAACTTCCCCAGTGTCATGTTCCCATATTCATTGAACCCCAATGGCCTGAGAACTGTTGTTCTGAACCACCAGTTTATAATAGTGAGAAGCCACCCCAGAGGTCATATGTACTGAGCCTATCTTACTCATCAACCCCCACTCGTCAGACAACGATGTAATATCCAACTGGGATTTCTCTATGCAATGCCTCAGCTGAATCCACTGAAAGTATAGGGATTTAGGCAAATCAAATTCACTTTGTAAAGAGGAAAAAGGTTTCCACTTACCATCCATTATCAGTTGGCCAATGCTTCAAATGCCCCTGCTAAACCATTGTTGCCATGCAAATGAACTTTGATTGATTTTAAAAAAAGGACTATGCCAGATGGGTATTAGTTTTGATAGGCAATCCTCCTTAGGAATTGCATTTACTAACTGTTGAAAAGCCTTCTGAGTGTCCGATATAACCCTATGAGACTTCAACCTCCTAATAGACACCATGCCAGGAAGGAGGTTTAAGGGGAAAGGAGCACTTAATCTCTCTTCTAGTTCAAGCCATACTGGACGTATACCTACGGCCCCCTCCACCCATTGTGAACCTTGTTTTGGCAAAAAAGCACAGTGATAGGCCTGAAAGTCAGGAAAATTCATCCCCCCCCCCCCACACACACACACACTTCTTCTTTTTTAGATTTAAGTTTCCTAAGAGCAATTATAGGCGGTTTATTTTTCCATAGAAATTGAACCAGAATCCTTGCAATTTGATGATAAACTTTACTTGTAAGAAAGACTGGTAGCATTTCTAGTATATAATTCACTTTAGGAGTGATAGCCATTTTTATAGCTTCAAGACGACCCCACCAAGAAAGACAGACTGGGAACCACTTTGCTGTTATATTACAAACTGTAGATAGGATCTCTTCTTCATTGTACTGTAGGGTTAAACTAAGTGGGTAGCAATAGTGAACCCCTAAATACTTCACCATCTTAGGCTCCCATACACAAGGAAATACCTCCATATCCATCCAACATACTCTTGAGCTCAAGGGGAAAATGACAGACTTTGACCAATTAATTTTATAGCCAGACAATCCTGAATATTTACCTATCAATTCTAAAATGACCAGTATGGAGCTAGATGTGATGAAAAGCAGCAAATCATCCACATATGCAGATAGTTTAATTTCCATGCCAGCAATAGAAACACCCTTAACTATGAGGCTTTGCCTTATCAGTAGGGCCAAAGGTTCCAAGGCCAGATTGAAGAGAATGGGAGAAAGAGGACAACTCTGATGGGTACCCCATCTTAGAAGAAATTCTCTAGACTGAGTCGAATTCACAGAAATTTTCGCACTCGGTCTCGCATACATACGTTTAATTAGATTTCAGAAACCCTCACCAAATCCAAATCACTTCAGAACAGTAAACAGGAAAGGCCACTCCAGCTGATCAAACACTTTCTCTGTGTCTAGTGAGAGTACCACAAGAGGGTCCTCTGTTTCCTCCATGCCTTCCAAAACGTGACAAAGCACTCTGGCATTATCAGCTGTGGAGCATCCCTCAGTAAAGCCACATTGGTCTGGGTGAATCAAAGAAGGGGTCAATTTGGAGAGACAACCAGCTAAAATTGTCACAAAGATTTTATAATCTGTGTTTAACAACGAAATTGGCTGATAGTTACTAACTAAATGAGGGTCCCTCCCAGGTTTTTCAAGAACGACAATGTTTGCAGAGGCGAACGCTCCGGTCTGTGTCACATTGTTCAGAAGAAATCTATAATATTGTTGAAGGTATGGCCCTAAGGTTTTGGAAAACATTTTATAGAATTCAGCCAGAAGGCTGTCTGGTCTGGTAGTCTTGCCCACTTGCGTAGAGTCAATAGCCTGAATAATTTCCATGACTGTGATCTGCTTATCCAGTCCCGCAGCAGTTTCTTGATCTAACACCAGCCTTTGAATATTATTTAGCAAACTATCAAACTCCTTCTCAGAGAAATCTATCTCTGGGGCGTATAACTGAGCGTAAAATTGGCAAAAGGTCTCTGCAATGTCGGGGTCCTTGACAATCAATTGTTGCACCTGAGGATCCCTTAAAGCTGTAACGCGTGAAACTTCCTTATGACCCTTTATCGAGTTGGCTAGCAGCTGTCCAGCTCTGTTACCTTCCAAGTAATAACATCCTTTCTGCCCTTGAATATTTTGTGAAGCCTTAGTGGTCAAAATCGAATTATATCTAAATCTAAGACAAAATATTAGGATCAGTTTTCTGGCATAAAATACGTTCTCCCACTTTAATCTGCTTGTCTAGGGCACCAAATTCTGCTTTACGCTGCTTGGCCTACTTTATAGCAAAACTAGTAATGGTGGCTCGCATACTAGCCTTAAAGCCTTTCCACCACACCCACCCCGAGGAGTCTTGAGGTAGATTTAATTGAAAATATTCCTCTATAGCCACCAGGATGGTCTTGCAAAATTCCTGACTGGCCAGAAGAGTCCTATCAAATTGCCAACGTGAGTGAGATTGCTAGCTTGTTGAGTCAAATAGGGTGAATGAGATTGCGGAATGATCAGAGATGTGAGCCACATGAATATTAGACTCATTGATTCTAGAACAAAGTTCCTTGGAGACTAGGAAAAAGTCTATACGTGATAACGAGTTATGAGGAGGAGAAAAGAAAGTGAATTCTTTGTCTGTAGGGTGTTGCAACCGCCATATGTCTATCAGGCCCAATTCCTGCATTAGAGATACAAGAACTGGGTGAGCCTTGGGAACCCTAATGGTTCTCACTGGACTCCTATCCACCAATGGGTCTAGCATGAGGTTGAAGTCTCCCCCCACAATAGTCAGATATCTGGACACCTCCTGCGCCAAGGCCACAATGGAGCAAAAAAAAAAGTAGGGCAATCAATGTTAGGAGCATAAATATTAATTAAGGCCAGTTCAGTGGATCCAATTTTAATGACAGACATTGTCCACCGCCCATCATCCTCACAAAATGGCTACCCCATTTTTCTTATGATGGGCAGCTGAAAAAGCAACTAGAGAAAAGGGTTTTATATCTAGTTTTAACGACTCCTTTACATTCAAGTGTATCTCTTGTAACAGTAAGATGTCAGCACTTTCTTTCCTACTGTATAGAAGAATCTTTTTCCTCTTAATGGAATTGTTAATGCCCTTAACATTCAATGAAACTATCTTAAAGGAAGACATACTGACAATATAGCACAGATTGACAGTCAAATGTTGCAAAAACATACCAAATTGTATCATAGAGTTTTACATTGTAGATCACACCTTAAGCTCCCTCAGAGTGTTAGCTGCACTTATAGCCCAGAAAAGAAAACCCAGCAAAAAGAGACACAATTTAGCCCTGGCCCCTGCACATGATCGCTCACAATAAGAACACATAATTCTGAAAAACAAATCAACATAACCACGAAACCCAGGGGGGCTATAAAACACACAAAACTTAGTGGGTGAGCCCACCAGGACAAGACAGACACGGAGGGCAAAATGACCTAGTACATTCCCACTTTGTCACTTAAAATATCGCACCTTGCCCACCTCCCACATAAGAGTAAAGACAGTTTACTCAAAACCCAACACACCAGAGCTGCATGGCAGGGCAGCCCACGTCGAATCAGCTTATGACCCCAACCTAATGAATAAGGGAGATCCCGCTCTTCCAAGCCCCAATACTCTCTCAACCGCCATAGACATCACAGACAACATAGAGCATAAAAGAAGAAAGAGATAGACAACAGGAGAAACATCTTGACCAGGATAGTAGTCTGGAGCTCCTTCAAAAGAGACAGAATGGATGTCCCAGTGTATAGCAATACTGCATGATTAAATGTCGCTTCTGTGTGGATAAGTCACCTTTATATGACCTCAGACCAGTCAAACCAAACGCCCATGATAGCAAGCGCTGTAGAACTTCAGCAAATAAGAGATGCAAAGTAAATTTCACCACATCACTGATGACTCTTTGTCTTCCAGAAATGCATATAACTCCCCTGGATCATCAAAAGTCTTGGTCTGGTTATGCTAGTGGACACATCATGTGGTAACAGAACATGCTGCTTTAAGATGTCTTGCATGCACCTTAATGCAGGAAAGCCTCTGAAGCATTCAAAGGGGGGACAGGGAAGCCATTGGAGAAGGTATGGATTCAAGCACAATTGGTAGCTGATGGAGTTGATTCACCTGATGCCGGGCTATGTGGCAGTATGTGTGATGAGCATGTCTGACCATACAGCAGACAAATAACACAAAGCCTAACCGGAGTTTAACAATGATACTTCATAACAATAAGAAACAACTCCACACATTAACCACAATGTAGCACTGGGACCTTTGCACTAAAAAAAAAAAAGCCTCCAGCGCCGTGACAACGGGGAGCACAGACCTCAGAACTATCCTCTGATATTCATTGAATACTCAAAAAGCCAAAATCTGGCTTCAGCAATCCAATCTGAGGTAAATCACATCAACGGTCTGCATCCAACCCCTCCGTCCGTCAACAGCACCAGAAAGCTACAAAATATCCAATAAACTGATGGGGATCCAAAACTAACAGTTGCTTTGACAATATCCACAGCACTTTACAATCGTATCATTAAACATAATAAATATCGATCATTAGTGGCAGAAATCAATATACAAAATAATAATGAACAATAATCATAATAATCAGATGCAACAAAGCAACTATCAAAGGGGCAATCAGCATTTAACCACATGACAGAGCAAGAGAAAGCCCCTGCACAAAAGAACCCATCAGCACAAGTTGCAATCTTCTGCTCAATTTTCCAAGATGATCATTATGGTATCAACCCCGATGCCACAATCAGACGTCCTTCTTAGCGTTTCGCAGACGCTGCCTCAAGGGGGTATACTATAAAACAACAATAAAAACAATAAAAAGAGTGCTAAACTTTCCCACTACAAATACATACACACTCCTATATTGGAGCAGAGAAAGCCTGAATAACTTACCCAACCGGCGTCCTCACCACGAACTCGCTCAGATAACGCTCGAATCTTTAACATCCCACAGTCAAGATATACAAAATCTGGCATCTGATGTCACATCCACGTCACCACCAGGAACTGCCCTACTGAAACCGTTCCACAAGCCGTCAATCAAAAACAAGCCTTCCAATCAATATTAAAATTCAACCCACCCAGAGCCACCGTTCAAAGCATAAATATCCACCGCTGCTCCCGATATATCAAAAATTGCTCACGAAACAGATCTTTAAACCCTTTGACAACCTGCTCAATCCCAAAACACTGCAGATCATCAAACACATGCCCCAAGTCCAAGCAATGACCAACAAGCAGGGCCTCCCATCATTTGCACCGCAACCAACTTCGATGTTCCCCCAGGCATATAAACAGAGGGCGAATCGTTTTACCTACATACAGTAGGCGGCAAGGGCAAAAAATGCCATACACCACATAATCAGATTTGCAAGAAGTAAAAGACCGTAAAAGAAATTCCTTCCCATTATAAACAAATCGATCAGTCTCCCAACAGACAGCACAGCAGGTACATTCACCACAACAGACATGCCTACCCCGTCGCTCAAGCCGCATATCACCCGATAACCGGGAGGGACTTAAGATCTCCTTAAAATTCTGATCCCGCTACCAAACACACCTAAGATTTTTATCACCAAGACCAGGGAGAGTCCGCAATACATTACTGTGCCGATGCAAGATCCGCTGGATCCGCATACTGAAGGGGGAGTACCTAGAAATGAAATTCACACATTCCTCTTTATGAGCAGACCTCACCTTGGGAGCCAATAACCAACTCCTATCATTATATAGCGCACGCTTATATGCCCTCTCTACCACCACTACAGGATAACCTCGATCAAGAAAAGCTTTTTTCAAAGAGCGGGCCTGAACCTTAAAATCTTCCCTAGATGAACAATTGCGCCGATAACGCAAAAACTGTGAAAAGGATCTTGCATCGGCACAGTAATGTATTGCGGACTCTCCCTGGTCTTGGTGATAAAAATCTTAGGTGTGTTTGGCAGCGGGATCGGAATTTTAAGGAGATCTAATCCCTGGCTCCCTCTAACAGCTGCCGAAGTGAACCGTGCCTTTTCCCTTCACTTCGGCAGCTGTACTGACATTTAGAATGCTGCTGCGCTGAGGTCAAAGGGAACTTCCTGTTTCCTGCACTCAGTGCGGCAGGGTTCTAAACTTCAGTACAGCTGCCTAAGTGAAGGGAAAAGATACGCTTCACTTTGGCAGCTGTTAGAGGGAGCCAGGGTCTCTCCAGCTCCCTCTAAAGCCGCCCTGACTGCCGCCAGTGTTCAAGATGCTGTTTTCGTGGGGCCCCCTGAAATGCGGGGCCCTGTGCAAACAACATTCTTGCTCAATGGATGGGCCAGCCCTGGTGACAGCCAAGCACAAACCAACTGCTGTTGGTCAGCATACATGGCATGTGCTTAGTGCAACCATGTGCATCCTGCCTTGGAATACTGAACATTGACACCCAGTATTTTGCTCAGTGATTGGCATCTCCAAACAGAGATTGCATCCACATCACTGGAATCAAACATTATAATAGCTCTATGTGGATACATAGCCGTGCCATGGTCACTTTTTGACATAGGAAGAGTACCATCTCAATATGACATGCAGTAGCCACCCAGGCAATGCACATGGCCGATGTGCACAATGACATCTCAGCCATTGACCCTACTATTGTGGCAGTCACACCCAGGCCATTCTGCACTATTTCAAGTGATACCCACAATCATCTGCCTCGTGTTATTCACATTTTCAAACAAAGTAAGCTAAAGTGCAGTGCAGAAAGCCATATGTATACACACTCATTGGCACACTGTCAAAAGTGGGGATGGTTGGTATTCCTGCTTGCCACTCCTGTCTCAATGTCAGCTCAAGGCTTGATAACATGTGCTCTGTGTGCAGGTGCTATTAGCGTGCCTTGGCCCCATCGCACATTGTTACTGCCCGTCAGCGTGCTATTAGCTGTGGATATGTACCAAGACAGCCAGAAGGATCCTCCACCCAGCACTATCTAAGACCTTATCTAGGTGGCGCGTGAGGTCCGCTACATTCGCACCAGGCAGGCATGTTACCAGGTGATCCTTCCCGTCGCACCAGCCCACCCAGCTATCTACATGCCTAATGATTGATAGTCACCAAACTATAACGGCTGTCCCTAAACCCTTTACCCTCCATGGGCACATGGACATTTAATGGACTTTGTTTACTCTAATACATTTAATGGACTGTTGTTTTCACCTCAAGATTAAATTAATCTCAGGTCCGTAATGTATGCCTGATGAGGATATAACAGCTGCACCTGAGAATGTGGAATATGGGCACTTCCTTTCCTTTAAGAGTTTAGCACCTATAAAGCTGTGATTAGCCCAAGGGGTGCGGTAGAAGTCGGGGATTGGAGGGAGGGGAAGGGGGAAAAGAAAGATATATTAAAAGTTGAGCTGCTACACAGTGCCCTGCGCTGTGCTTCTAAGGTAAAGGCTTACCAATTTACTTTCTAAGTTAAGCTAAACTCTGATTTGATTTAAATGAAAATCTCTCTAGAAACAAATTTATTTCCTTGTTTTATGTCCTATGCTAAGCTATAATCTGCTTTGACTTAAATACAAAGTTCAGTGGTGGTACTAAGATCTGACTGACTTAGCAAAAACACTGAATTCTAAAATACACAGATTTATCAGCTTTAACCCCAAGAAGTCCTTTTTTGTACCCCAAGATGTTAGAGTTTATTCCAGGACGATTATACTCACAAGTGCAGATCTGCCTTCAAGCTCGTAGCAGTCTCTTTTGGTAGTCCTTCAAGATCCTTTAGTAGTTGAAGGACTAGGAAAGGGGGTCTGTTACTTCTGGAGAGAAATCTGCAATTGTGAGTATATACTTCTGGGAATTTTTCTGAATAGGAATTTTTTTTCTGTTAAAGCTAATTAATCTGTGAACCCACTATTTTTTGTTAAATCAGTCAGGGTCTAGTAGCAGTGCAGTTTAAGATGCAATTTAAAAAAAAACAGAAGAGAACTTTCTAGTTACCTTTAATACCCAGTAGAGAAAGCTGTAAGTTTAAATTACCATAGTCACCTCAGGGCCTAGCATCAGCAAAGGACTTTTAAGATTCAATTTTAAAACACAGAAGAGAGCTTTCTGGTTAAATTTAGAATCCAGCAGAGAGCTTGTAGTTTAAAATTTCATAGTCACTCAGGCCTAGCATCAGCAAAGTACTTTTATGATTCAATTTTAAAACACAGAAGAGAGCTTTCTGGTTAAATTGTAGAATCCAGCAGAGAGCTTGCAGTTTAAAACCTCTTCATAATAGGTTAGAGCCTTAGCGCAGCAAAGAGCTATACTTTAAATCAAATCAGAATATAGCTTACATCAGCAGCACAGGACAGGGTACTGTGTAGCAGCCCTATTTAAATAGGTGATATATCCCTCCCTCCCTCCCCACACCCACCAACCCCCTGGGATAATCACAGCTTTATAGGGACTTGCACATCTTAAAAGACAGGAGGTGCTCTCAGGTGAAGCTCGGTTTTAACCCAAAGTCAGTCATACACTAAGGACCTGAGATTAATTAAGCTTCAGGTGTTGTGCAGAAGGTATATTAAACTTATTAGGTACAGTTTTATTGGTATAAATATCCATAGCACCCTTTAGTACGTCACAGAACTTAAAGATATAAAGCACAACAACCTTAAAACTAAGATGCCAGAAAGACAGCAGTCCAGCAGCGGGATGTGGGATTTCCAGTCTTTTGCATTGAGTGTCACATGTATGATTTGTCCTCCCCAGTTGGTGAGAGGTCTTACATGTGCACTAGGTGCAAGGATTCCTTTGCTCTCAGGGAACGCAGTCCGTTCTCTAGAGGCTAGAGTAGCAGACTTGGAAAACATAAGGACAGACAGAGAGGTACATAGACGAGACCTACATGTATATAAGTCCTGAAATCCCACCTCCAGTCTGGCAGCATCCCTGTTGCCATGGAGGAGAGAGGTCACGTGACAGGAGAGCATCACCCTGGTGTGGCAGGAAGTGATCCTGTAAATAGGACCTGTCCTCCAGGTGATGTAAACCCCTCTCGCACCGAGGAAGTGGCTCCAGGGCCATGTGCCCTTGAGGGTAGGGTTAGGACAGGCGTTATAGTTGGTGATTCGTTCATTAGGCATGTAGTTAGCTGGGTGGCTGGTGGACGTGAGGATTCGCCTGGTAACATGCCTGCCTGGTGCGAAGGTAGCGGACCTCACGCGCCACCTAGATAAGGTCTTAGATAGTGCTGGGGAGGAGTCTGCTGTCTTGGTACATGTCTGGTACCAATGACATAGGAAAATGTGGTAGGGAGGTTCTGGAGGCTAAATTTAGGCTTTTAGGTAGGAAGTTGAAATCCAGAACTTCCAGGGTAGCGTCTCCGAAAATGCTTCCCGTTCCACGTGCAGGACCCAAAAGGCAGGCAGAGTTCCGGAGTCTCAATGCGTGGATGAGCAATGGTGCAGAGATGAGGGGTTTGGATTGTTAGGAACTGGTAACCATTCTGGGGAAAGGAGGGCTCTTCTGAAGGGATGGGCTTCACCTTAACCGGGATGGAACCAGGCTGCTGGCATTAACCTTTAAAAAGGAGATAGAGCAGCTTTTAAACTAGATGATAGGGGAAAGCCGACAGTCGCCCAAGAGCGCATGGTTCGGAAGAATGTATCCTTGAAGGATACTACAAAAAGCAGAGAGGTTCCAAAAAAGAGTAAAGTAGCCCAAATGCCCTCAAGTATGAGCAGACAGAGCTTAAAGATCCCAAATTAACCCATGTCTACCAATAGCCAAATTAATTTGAATAAACTACAGTCTCTAAAATGCTTGTATGCAACTGCTAGAAGTCTACCAACCCAGCGGGGAGAGTTCGAATAGATAGCACTAAATGAGAGGTTAGCTATGATTGGAATATCAGAGACATGGTGGAAGGAGGACAACCAGTGGGACACTGTGATACCTGGGTACAAACTGTATCGTAATGATAGAGCTGATCGAATTGGTGGAGGGGTTGCGCTCTATGTTAGAGAGGGCATTGAGTCAGAAAGGATTAAAGTTTTGCAGGAAACAAAATTTGCTGTAGAATCTCTATGGATTGAAAATTCCATGTAAAAAGGGAAAGGCGATGGCAGTGGGGGTGTACTATCGTCCGCCTGGCCAGAATGAACAAATGGATGATGAAATGCTCAAAGAAATCAAGGAAGCTAGCAAAAGTTACAGTGCAGTAATAATAATGGGTGATTTCAATTACCCCGGTATCGATTGGGTCAGTGTAACAGCAGGACATGCTAGGGAGATAAAGTTCCTAGATGAAATAAATGACTGCTTATTGGAGCAGCTGGTTCATGAACTGACCAGAGGGGAAGCAATATTAGACCTAGTCCTTAGTGGAACACCAGATGTAGTGCAAGAGATAAGTGTTGGGGCCACTTGGCAATAGTGATCATAGCATGATCGCCTTGATTTAATTAGTGGAGGAGGGATGATAGTAAGGAAATCCACAGTACTACCTTTTAACTTTCAAAAGGGAGACTATGATAAAATGAGGAAGATTTAGGCGTCATTGTGGATAACATGTTAAAACCCTCGGCCCAGTGTGCAGCGGCGGCCAAGAGAGCAAATAGAATGCTAGGTATGATAAGGAAAGGAATGGAAAATAAAACAAAAGATATTATAATGCCTCTATATCGTTCCATGGTGAGACCGCACCTTGAATATTGTGTGCAATTCTGGTCGCCGTATCTTAAAAAGGATATAGCGTTATTAGAAAAGGTTCAGGGAAGAGCCACCAAAATGGTAAAGGGGATGGAAGGATACTCCTATGAAGAACGGCAAAAAAGGTTAAGGCTCTTTAACCTGGAAAAGAGACAGTTGAGGGAGATATGATAGAAGTATAAAATTTAATGAACAGAGTGGAACGGGTAAACGTTGATCGATTGTTTACGATATCAGAATAAAGAAAGACTAGGGGACATGCAATGAAGCTACAGGGTAAACTATTTAAGACTAATAAAAGAAAATATTTTTTCACTCAACGTGTAATCAAACTCTGGAATTTGTTACCGGATGATGTAGTAAAGGCTGTTTGTGTATCTGGGTTTAAAAAAGGTTTGGACAAGTTCCTGGAGGAAAAGTCCATAAACTATTATTAAGAAGGGACCCAGGATATCAATGCTTGATCCAGTACAAGCATTGTGGAACCTGTGTCTTTTGGGGAAACTGCTAGGTACGTATGACCTAGATTGGCCACTGTTGGAAACAGGATACTGGGCTTGATGGACCTTGGTCTGACCCAGTATGGCATATCTTATGTTCTTATGTTCTTAAGATGGCAGAGAGGGTGAGATAGGCTCTATGCTCTTTATCTGCAGTCATTTTTTCTATGAGCCCAATACTTAGCACCTGTGGATTGTACTCCTACAGTGGCTAGCTGCAGGGACTGAAACGTAGACCTAATGCCAAGGCCATACATGAGCACCGACATTGAATACCCATGTCTGCTGCAGAACATGGAAAATAACTGGGCAGTGGCGATATTCAGTCGCTGCCTGGTTAGCTTCTGTGGTGAAAGTAAGGACAGCATTTCTGTGCCTTACTTTTGCCACGTGCCCCTATCCAGGCAGCAGCTCAATATCTCCGCTGCCCGGCTAGCGACAGGTGCCACCCTGGAATGATCCTGCCCTGCCCTGATGCTAACCAGTTAACATCAGAGCATTTAGCGGGGGCCAGTACAGATATTCAGTGGCATTAAATGTGTTGGTAGCATTTACACAGTTTGCAGTATTGTATAACTGGGTTGGCCAGATAGTCCGGTTATCCTTGGGTGCTGCCTACGTTCCACCCTTGAAACACACTGATGCAGACACAGTGGCACCTTGGGATATTCAGCGGCATTAACAATCCCTGTGGCAAGCACTACTGCATATCAAGAGTAGACACCGTCAGGTAAAATAAGTGCTGTCTTTATTCGAAGAATCGGGCTGTGATTGGGACCGAGAGTGGGAGTGGTGATTGGTGACAGCTAGTGCACATAACAATACAGTCCAGTAACTCAATATCGTTAACTCAGTCACTGCACCTCCTTGCGATCCTACCCCCAAGTTGTGCAATAACCCCCCTTCAGAATCCCCCAAGAGGCAACTACCCCTTGTAACAACCCCAAAGAGGCACCTGTTTCAGGATCTCCAAGGCTGGAAAGCCTTCTTGCCATGGATGTCCTGCAAAGGAACCCAGCAACTCCTAATCAGGAAAGCACGCACTCCAGGCCTACGTGCATCCTCCCCTCTTCTGCATATCCACCCAGGGCACTTCCTGGGTGCTCCCTGGTCATTTAGGGGTGATGAGACAGGAGTGTTCTCTCTCCACTTTTGCCCCTGCACTTGCAGTTTTCAAAATGGCACCTGGATCACGTTGTGCTAATCTCACAGCCCCTAGTGGCAATATTACGAGACAAGCATGAAGTGATCACAGTGCTATTTTGAAGAAGCCACACTTGCATGCAGCATAACACCAGAGAAATAAAAAAAAAACACTGAAGCATTTCCCCTTGTACTCTTCAAAATATAAAGACAGCACATATAAATTCCAAAAACTGACATATTTCAATCACTAAATTAACAATAGCATTTTTTTCTAGCTTTGTTGTCTGGCTATTTTATTTTTCTATTGTGTTGGTTCCAGAGGCTTTCTGTTTTTCTCTATTTTCTCTTAATGCTCTTTCCAGAGTCTGAGGTGGTGGTAAGGGCACCTATTCTAACTACAACATTGACAGTAACACCCACTAAAGCCACCTGCACAAACCACAATGTGCAGTCAAAGCCCACACTCTACCCCTAACCCATCCATTCTCTGCCCCAACCTTTGCTAAGCAGTTATCACAGGATTTTTATTTATTTATTTATTTAACAGTTATTTCTATACCGCTCTTTCCCAAGTATCAAGTGCGGTTTACAAGGAACAGTAAATTATATGGTATGTGATAGTGCATACCTAGTCGTTTTACATAGAACAAGTGAACTATTTGCAAGTAACAATATAACGTTTGAACAATAAAATATTATAACATATAAATATTATAACATATTTACATTGTAGGTACTTACAAATTATATCATGGTTCAATTATATGAGGGGGTGAGATGATCATAATAAATGCTTAATTATTTTAATGTGACTAAGCACATAATTATAAGATTGTGAGATTCTTCATCTGGATTTGTATGTGGTATGGTTAAGTATTATGTAGTTATGTCGTTATTTGTTATGTAGTATAGTTGTTATCCTGTGTCTCTTTGTGTACTCTGATTAGGTAGTGTGGTGTAGTGTAAAGTGAATAAGTGAGTTTTTAATTTTTTTCTAAACTCCTTTATGTCTGATAGTAGGCGAATGTTATCAGGCAGATTATTCCAGAGGATAGGTGCTGAATGTGAGAAGGCCCTCTTGGTGGTTTGTTTTCTAGCTTTTGTGTAGTCTTTTGGTATTGCTATAGTGTTTGTGTTTCTGCTCCTTTGTGATCATTTATCTATTTCTACGTTAATGAGTGTATTGAGTGCAGATGGTGCTAGGTTATTTATTAATTTGAAAGTGGTGACTAGAATTTTGTATTTTTATTCTGCTGTAAATTGGTAACCAATGGAGTTTAGCCAGAATCGGTTGTAATATGCTCTATTGAACTTACATTCATTATTATCCTTGCTGCTATATTCTGAGTTAGTTGTATCTTTTTAAGATTTTGCTTTGTGATGCCTTGAAGGATTATATTTGCAAAATCAAAGTGTGGAGTTATGATAGCTTGAATTATAGTTATGAAGTCTTGTAAGTGAATCAATGGTCTTAATTGTTTCAATGTCTTGAGTTTGTAATGTATATTTTTTGTCAGGTTTTTTATGTGTGAGTCCATGTTGAGTTTATTGTCAAGTATCACACCTAGGTATTTTACTTCTTTTTTTATTTTGATCTCGTGGTTATCTAGGGTAATGGTGCTTGGGGGTTTGTATGTTTGATTTTTGGTGATATATAGTACATCAGTTTTTGTGAAATTGATGTGTAAGTTCTGTTCTTTAAGCCATATTGTTAGTTCATTAAAACATTCTGTTATTTGTTGTAGTGGTGGGTGCGGGATCTTAAATGGGAGGTAAAACATTATATCATCGGCGTAAATATGGTAATGGACGCCATGGCGTTTAAAAATATTACTGACTGGTTGTAGGTAAATGTTAAATAGTAGTGCTGATAGTGCAGATCCTTGTGGAAGGCCTTGTGTTTGTTTGAAAGTGGTAGATGTTTGGTTGAGTATTCTCACTGTTTGGGTTCTGTTTGATAGGTACGATTTGAACCATTTATAAACTGTAGAGGTTATTCCAATTTGTTGAAGTCTACTTAACATTATTAAGTGATTGACGCTGTCAAATGCTGCAGAGATGTCCAGGAATATTAGGATGAAGGATTGTTTGGTGTCATCAATTCCTCTTAGTAATGTATCGTAAAGGACTGTTAGTAATGTTTCTACCCCATGAAATGGTCGAAAGCCATATTGGTGTTCATCGAGGAGATTCAATGTATCGATGAATTCTTGTAGTTGAGTTTGGACTATTTTTTCAATAAGTTTGGCCATGAAGGGAATACTCGATATGGGTCTGTATGAGTTTGGGGATAATTTGTCTAAAGTGTTATTTTTGAGTATTGGTCGCATTTGAACATGTTTGAGAGATGGTGGTAAGTAGCCTTTTTCTAGTGATAGATTGACCAGAGGGAGGATAAAAGAAGAGAGTATTGAAAATATCTTTTTTATCCAGTCCACTGGGCATGGGTCGAGATAGGAGGTAGTTGTATTGATGTTAGCTATAGTAGATTTGAGAGTGGTCTTTGATATAAGATTGAAGTTGGACCAGTTATCAGGGGAAGTGGCATTCATTTCAGTATGTGTTATTGGGGGTGTCATTTGTGGTTTTGTTTTATTGATATAGTATTGTGCTAGTTCTTGTGGGGAAATATCTATGGATATTTCGTCTGAGTTGTATGTTTTGTTTGTTAAGTTCTGTATTATACAGAACAATTCTCTTGGTCGGTTAATGGAATTGGTGAGTATGTTAGAGTTATAGTTTCTCTTGGTACTGTCTGTTGTTTCCTTATATCTATGGAGGGTATTTATGTATTTCTCATAATTTATAAGTGATTTGGATTGTCTCCATTTCCTTTCTTCCTTTCTTAATTGTCTTTTAAGTTTTTTGAGTGTCAAGTTAAACCATGGGGCATCTAGTTTTTTAATCTTATTGTCATATTGTCGTTGCTATTTTGATGTGACTGGTTTGGTTTTCTTTCTGCAGCCATGGAGATTGTTTTGTTCCTATCTTTGATTGATTCCTCGAGATTTGTCGGTGTTAGTGTTAGGTGTGGAATTATTTGATCAAGAAATTCTTCTTCATTGAACTTTCTGAATCTCTTAGTTTGTGGAGGTTGTGGTCTTTTTGTTTGGTTGTTGTCAGTGAGGGTGATACTGAATTTTAGAAGGTAGTGGTCTGACCAGGGGACCGGTATGTTAGAGAGTGATTCAGTGTTATATAAGTTATGGAGTGAATTTGGTAGGAAGACCATTTTTGCCACCACCGCTGTTTTAGCACATGGTAATAGTACCATGGTGGGCTTAGCAATTGTTTAACCTGCGCTAACTGTTAGCATGGTTTAGTAAACATGCCCCTTGGCTCTTTAGCATGTTAAAAAAATGTAGGGAATGCTAAATTGCTTTAGCATGTTTTGACCTATGAATTAACATATGTTAAGATAATTAGGGCATATTAAAAAGTTCTAATGGGTGCTAAAAAATTTTTAATAAAACAAATGTGTGAAGGGAGCGGAGCCTAACTCCAGGCAAGATGGATGTGTAAGAGCTATGCTCCAGAGAGTAATGGTCAAGAATCTTGACTTCTGCAGCCTTTAATTAAGCAGATCCTACCTATTTTGGAATCAGTTGACTTTGGATATGTCTGGCTCCAAACCGACATGTCTGGATTGCCAAGGAACTCAAAATGCCAGTGCAAAGAGAACAAAAACGGAGCCTCTCTCACCTTACAAAATGGCTGCCATCCGAGAGTGTGCTGAGGCCTTGCAGGAACTTCTCGCTGAGATTTGTGCTGTTAAAGACAGGGTTAGATCAAACGGAGACTCGCTGAACACAATGCAGGAGGATATTAATGCCTTGAAAAACAGCTTGGAGTCAATTACGGTGAGATTGGAGACTGTGGAGAATGTGGTGGCAACACATGGGGAGCGGTTCAGGGCCATTAAGAAGCAAGCAAAGCTGATCCGGTCACTGCAAAGAGAGTTGGAAGATGGTAACAATCACGCTCGAAGAAATAACATCAGAATCCTGGGAGTTCCGAGGGAACTGAAGGTCCAGATATGTTGGCCTTTTTACAATCAATGATCCCGGGTGTGCTGAAAGTGAAGTTTACTATGCCTTTTGAGATCAAGCTCGCCCATCGAGTGCCTACTCATTCCATGGTTTCGGGCAAGCGTCCACGTCCAATCATTCTAAAAGTTCTGCGATTTCAACAAGTCACGCAAATAATGGAAGCAGCCAGAATACACTCTCCCTTGGACTATCAGGGGCACAAACTCCTCTTTTTCCCTGAATTCGCGAAGGTGATGGTAGACCAGAGGAAACGTTTCTTGGTGCTACGCCCATGCTTATTGCAGCTGTAGACCCGTTTCGGGCTGCTTTAACCTGCCTGCATGAGAGTCACGCTGCAAAACCAGACCAGGACTTTTGATGATCCAGGGGGAGTTGCACGCATTTTTGGAGGACAAAGAGTTGGTGTTGATGCGGTGAAATCCTGCCAGTGGTGGACATAAGCTTTGCAGAAGTTCTTCAGTGCTTTCTCATATGGATGTTTTGACTGGTCTGAGGTCGTGAAGTTGCGATTTAAATCATGCAGACTTGACATTCAATGTGGCTCTCTCAGAGCAACTCTGGGGTATTGCTCTGGTCACACTATCCTTCTCTTTCTTTCTTTCTTCTTTTGTGTTTTTATTTATTTATTTATTTATTTAGACAGATTTGTATACCATTTTATCCTACAATCAAAGTGGTTACATCACATTGGAAGGTTACATTTAACATGTAGGTACTTTACAACATTCTGCATGAGGGTATTTAACAGAATTTAGACAGCACAACATTTAACAAGAGGGTATTTAACAAAATTTAGACAGCACAATTGGTGGGTTACAATTAGCATGAGGGTACTTAACAACATTATGGAGGGTTGCATTTAGCATGAGGGTACTTAACAACACTATACAATTAACTCCTAAATCTAGTTGGGATGATTGAGTATTGAGTTGGCAGGGGTAGTTGCAATACCGTTCGGGTGTGGACTGTTGTCTCCCTGCTCATAGGTTTATGTAAAGAGAAGTGTTTTAAAGGCCTTGCGGAAGTCGGTGATGTCTTTTAATGCCCTCAGGCTCGTTGGGAGGGAGTTCAATAGTATGGATGCCAGTAGTGATGGAGCTCTTCTTTAAGTATTTTGTTTAGTCTTGTGGTATCCTGCAGGTATACTGATCATGTTGTCATTATTAATCCTTCTTGGTCTATTACTGATATCCATTTTTATGATTTATTGGAGTGCATCTGCCAAGAGATGATGAATGATTTTGAAGATGATCAGGATTGTTTTAAATTTTGCTCTGGCCACCATTAGGAGCCAGTGTAGTTGCTGTAAGACGGGGGTGATGTGCTCAGCTCTTGGAGTATCTGTTATGATGCATGCTGCAGTGTTTTGCACCATTTGGAGTAGGTGTAAGCTCTGCTGAGGAAGGCCTTGATATAACGAGTTTCTGTAATCAAGCAGAGATGTAATGAGTGCTTGGCACACTGTGCGGATGTGGTCCTGGTGGAGTAATGGCTTGATCTTTCTTATGGTCCTCAAACGTTGATAGGCCTTGCTTGCAGTTTTGGTGATATGATATTTCAAGTTCAGCTCTCTGTCCATTGTGATGCCCAGGTACTTAACTTCATCTTTGACTACAATGATTTTGTTTAGAATGCTGATAGTCTGTGGTGGAATGAAGGTGGGGTTCCTGGTGATGAACATTGCCTCAGTTTTATCGTAGTTGACTGTCATGTTATTGGCTGTGAGCCAGGCATTCATGTCTTCAAGGCATTTGGTTATTGTTATGGTGTTAAGTGCTAGTAGGTTGATTGGAGCATACACCATGATGTCGTCAGCATACATGTGATAGTGGAATTTGTGTCATTTGATGATGTTACATATGGGTTGGATGTAAATATTAAAGAGCATTGATGACAGGCCTGAACCTTGTGGTATTCCCTGCATGACGGGGAACTGTAATAATTTCTTTTGGTCGCATTTGACTTGTTGCGTTCTATTTTCCAAGTAGGAGGTGTTTTCTGTTGTCTGTGGTGTTTGTGGTGGTTTGGAGGGTGTCAGGGCATTGTAAGGAAAAATGTCCCTTACCTATCTACATATAGCCTTCAGCGATCATATATTGTATTGGTAGAGGCAGTTTTGGTCTAATGTTTTAGAGCCTCGGGTTTGGGGACGCTACTCCAGGGGTGGGTAATGGTCAGTATAAGAAGCTCTAAGTGGCAGAGGAGTCTTGTCCCTTTGGGCTCACCTGCTAAGTCCAGAGTTTGTTATAGCCCTCCAGGGTTTTGGTGACTTTTGATATTTGGAATCATGAGTTTTTCTTTTGAGCGATCTTCTATAAGGGCTATGGCTAAGAGATGTTTTTTCTGCTTGTGTTTTTTCTCTTGGGCTATTAATGTAGCTATCATTCTGAGTGCTTTAAAGTGTGGATTAACAATGTAAAATCATATCTTACAACCTGGTATGTTTCTGCAACAATTGTCTATCACAGTGTGCTATATTGTCAATATGTCTTCCTTTAAGATAGTCTCACTGAATGTTAAGGGCATTAACAATCCCATTAAGAGGAAACAAATATTTTTTTATGGGCACAAAGAAAGTGCTGACATCCAATTTCTGCAAGAGACACACTTGAATGTGAAGGAGTCTTTAAAATTAGATTTAAAACCCTTTTCACTAGTGGCTTTTTCAGCTGCCAATCATAAAAAAACTGGATAGCCATCCTAGTAAGGAAATCTTTACCCCCCACTGTACTACAAACCAGATCTGATATTGAAGGGCAGTGGGCAATGATTGTTATTAAATTAGGATCTACTGAACTGGCCTTAATCAATATCTATGCTCCTAAAATAGATTGCCCTACTTTTTTTAGTTTCATTGTGGCTTTGGCGCAAGAGGTGTCCAGATACCCAACTATTGTGGGGGGAGACTTCAACCTCATGCTAGACCCCTTGTTAGACAGGAGTCTAGTGAGAACTAATAAGGTTCCCAAAGCACACCCTGTTCTTTTGTCTCTAATACAAGAATTAGGCCTGGCAGACATATGGCAGTTGCAACATTCTGTTGACAAGGAATACGCTTTCTTTTCTCGTCCTCATAACTCGGTATCACGCATAGACTTTTTCCTAGTCTCTAAAAGACTATGTTCTAGAATTAGTGAGTCCAATATTCATGGGGCTCATATTTCTGATCATGCAGAAATCTCATTCTCCCTATTGGACTCAACGAGCTGCCCATCTCATACATGCTGGCATTTTGATAGAACACTTCTTGGTAGTCAGGAGTTCCGAGAGACCATCCTGATGGCTATAGAGGAGTATTTGCAGTTTAATTTACCTCAGGACACCTCGGGTTGGGCGTGGTGGGAAGGATTCAAAGCTAATATGTGGGCTACCATAACCAGTTTTGCTATACAGCAGGCCAAGCAACGTAAAGCAGAACTTGAAGCTTTGCATAAGCAGATTAAAGTGGGAGAACGTATCATAGATCAGAAAACGGATCCTAACATTCTGATACGGTTACAGCATCTTAGATTTAGATATAACTCGATTTTGACTACTGAGGCCTCACAGAATATTCAAGTGCAGAAACGGCAGTATTATTTGGAAGTAACAGGGCTGGACGGTTATTAGCTAACTTGTTAAAAGGTCACAAGGAAGCTTCTCGCATTACTGCTTTGAGAGAACCTCAGATGCAACAATTGATTGTCAAGGACTCTGAAATTGCAGAAACCTTTCTCCAATTTTATGCTCAGCTATACTCCCCAGAGAGAGAATTTTCTGAGGAAGGTTTTGATAGATTACTGGCCAATATACAGAGGCTGGTGTTGGATCAGGAAACAGCTGCAGGTCTAGATAGGCAGATTATGGTCATGGAAATTATCCAGGCTATTGACTCTATGCAAGTGGGCAAGGCTACCGGACCAGATGACCTTCCGTTTGAATTTTATAAAACCTTTTCCAAACTGTTAGACCCATATCTTCAACAATATTATAGGCTTCTTTTAAAAATGGAGGCAAAAACTGGAGCGTTCACCTCTGCGCATATTGTAGTTCTTGAAAAACCTGGGAGAGACCCTCAGATGGTTAATAATTACCACCCAATTTTTTTACTAAATGCAGATTATAAAATATTTGCTGCCACTTTAGCTGGTCGTCTCTCCAAATTGATTCCATCTTTGATTCACCCGGATCAATGTGGCTTCACCAAGGGACGCTCTACAGCCAACAATGCCAGAGTATTTTGTCATGTTTTGGAAGGTGCGGAAGGAGCAGAGGGCCCATTGGTGGGATTATCGTTAGATGCAGAGAAAGCGTTTGATCAACTGGAGTGGCCTTTCTTATTTGCTGTCTTGAAATGGTTTGGTTTTGGTGAGAGTTTCCTTAAATTAATTAAACATATGTATGCGAGACCAAGCGCTAATATTTCTTTGAATGTGACTCAGTCCAGAGATTTTTTTCTTAGGGTTTTGCACACATCAGGGTTGCCCCCTTTCACCTATCCTTTTTAATCTGGCCTTGGAACCTTTGGCCCTATTGTTAAGACAAAGCTTTGCGGTTAAAGGTGTGCCCATAGCTGACATGGAAATTAAACTTTCTGCTTACACTGATGATCTACTGCTGTTCACCACACCCAGTTCTATTCCGGCTGTTCTAGAGTTGATAGACCAATACTCAGGCTTATCAGGTTACAAAATTAATTGGTCAAAGTCTGTAGTGTTCCCTTTAAATTCATGAGTTTGTAGTGTGGATTTGGAAGATTGTCCTTTTGTGTGGGAACTCAAAATGGTGAAATACTTTGGAGTTCACTATTGTCATCCACTTAATGAAACTCTGCAATATAATGAATAGTGCACTATTCTGGGTGCATCATAGCCCATAGGGCTAAACATGACTGAGAAATACAGATGGACACACATGTATCCTAGGTGTGTCTGCAGGAACTACCTATCACACACAGTAGCACTGATGGGGACCTGCAACATGGCATATATCAGCCATGAAAGGTGCTGTGGACCTGGTGCTGGGCGCCCCTCCTCACCCTCAGAGTGAGCAAAGTACCCGCACAATGTGACAGTCTGTAGCTACTCTGTGCCAGTAACACACACACGGTCAGTGCCCCCTACCAGGCTGAGGTGCTGTGGGGTGCACACGGTCAGTTCCCCCTACCCGGCCGAGGTGCTGTGGGGGTGCATACCCCATCTTGTGATCATCTGTAGACTGCTGATTTGCATGTGCAGTGCATCATGGGTATGGGTGGGTTAACCCTATCCTGGTAACCACAGCAGACAGTTTGTGTGGTGACCTGCAGTCCTTCTGTAGCCAGCCAGGGGGTTGTTAGCAGCTGTAGCCCACTGGTTACTTCACTGCCTGTAGAGCCAGCGGTCATGGGTTCACACCCACGGTGGGGTTATTTGATAGGGCTGTCCAAGGCATTGTCTAATTTTAATGTACATTAGTGCTGCCAGCAAAAACACCCTCAGAGTACTTTAGCCATAAGGTGCTTCATAAGGCACCTTATAGGGCGCCGCACAAGGCGCCTTATAAAGCACCTTCTACGGTGCCTTATAAGGTGTCCTATAAAGCGCCTTATGAGGTGCCTTATAAGGTGTCCTATAAAGTGCCTTATAGAGTGCCCCATAGGGGACATTATAGGGTGCCTTAGCGGACAGTGCACTTTATAATGTGCCCTATGGAGTGTCTTATGCGGCACCTTCGGTTACGGCACGTGAGGGTGTGTTTGCTGGCAGCACTAATTAAAATATACATAACATGCCTCAAAAAGCAATACTTACACCTAACAGCTAATGCCTCAGCCAGCCATATGCATTAGGCACACTGGGGGATCAAACTCATGACCCCTGTACCATCAGTCAGTATATTAACCATTGTGCTACACCTCTGCTTCTGTGCTTGCATGTCTGCGCGCCTACTTAAGATTACCGCACGTTAACGTCCTTAGCGGCGTCTTGCCCGATAATGTGCGCAGCGCACGTTATCACGCGATAATCCCGCTTTGCTACATTAAGACCGAAACGCCCACTCCTTTTATGGAAGCCTGCACACTATTGCCGGGCGCACATTAAGACGGTTTAGTAAACATACCCCTTAGTGTTTGCGTAGGCTGTTAAGGCCTTGTTTTCTTGCTCTTATGTTTAAAGAGAAGTATCTTTTTGTTTTTTTGTTGTAATTTGTCTGAAAATGGAAATAAAGAAGTTTAAATAAAATGTGTGACACAAACAAAATAAAGTCCAAAAATTGGTAAAAAGCTGAAAGAAACTGGAAATGTGCAAAAATGTTTTGCCATGTTAATATTCTTAGCTGGCACCAAATGAAGCCGGATAGTGTTTCCCTAAATATTTTTGCTCTCATGTTTTGTTAGGGCAGGAGTTCTGTCCGAAGAACAAAACAAAATTAAAAACAAAGAACATATATTTTTTCTTTTATTGTATATAGAAAATGAAATGATCAAAAATGGTGGCAGGCAGAAACCGTCAGTCTGTCGCTTTCCCTAATGCCGCATAAGATAAAGGTTAAGCTGGGCAATTTTTCCCAGGCTGCCCAGCTTTCTTCCCTGATGCTAACCTCCTCTGGACCACTGGATGTGTTTTTGCATTGGGAGTAGCAGCCGGTGATTACGGTATGGGGAGCCTGGCTGTGAGGTCACTGGAGCTAGATAGCTCAGTGTCTCCCTTGGGCAGTGATCGTACGCCCCCAGAACTGCAGAGGCCTCTGAAGTTGGGGTTTCCTGGTGCGCACCCGGAGGATTCAGAGGTAGCGGGGGTGTTCCATGCTGGTACTTCTACCTCTTCATCGGGGACAAGTCCTGGTGCTGTCACAGGCACAGGAAATGCACCGCAGGAACAACATTTGGCTGAGACTTCACTCAGGGGAGGAAACGCTTTGGTGGCAGCTAGGAGCAGTCGTCAGTCCCCTTTCTATGGACACAGTGTGGGACTTGTCAATTTTTGCTTTTACTTTGCAGCATCCAGAACAGTTTACTTTGGAGGCAATTTGGACTGCCATTAAACAACATGGTGAAACTGTTACTCCACAGGTTCGTATAGGTACAACAAAATGCTGAGATTTGTTCTAAGACTGTTGAATTGGCTGAGTCAATGAAATTATCTGTGGCTCCCTGTGGAGAGAGTGGTTGGAAGCTCAATCTGAGGCTTTTGTGAAGGATTCTACCAACTAAAAGTCACACCTGGAACAACTGGACAATCATTCTAGACTGGCCAATTTACATTTAATTAATTTTCCCAGGTCACCTGGAATTTCTGCTAAGGAAATATTCAAATTGTTCCTGTCAGAAATATTAGGGGCTCCTTCAGATTCCTATCCCCCACTAGTGAAGGTATCTTACCTTCCTAGTGGGCAGAAGGTTCAATTAATGTTGAGGTATCAGGTTTGCAGCCAGCTGAAGAACTGAATGGTACAGCTATGTTAGAAAATTCAGGTACAGACTTTGTTATTCCTGCTACATGTTTGGTTACCCTAGCTTTGGTGTCGGCTAGGGAGTGGCTCCTTAAGATATTCTTTAGGAAGAGGAATTTGCTCTTCAATGGCTTTATGGTACACATATTTCTCGATCTAGCTTGTGGAACTCAACGTCGCAGTAGAGAATTTTTGATCCTGCAACTGAGGGTTTTACAACTAGGAGGGTTTTTTTTTCTAAAGTACCCTTGCAATTGTCTAGTGAAGCTGTATGGTATATCATGTATATTTTTTCCCTCTCGGTTAATTAATTAATTAATTAAACTGGTTTTCTATACCACTTAATCATGAAACCAAAGTTGTTTACAAGTAACAGGAATGTTAACTTTACATAGAACAGTGCTTAACAGAACTTAAGATAATTATTACAGTATTACATCTTAACTTATATACATCTGAGTGAAATTTCATTTTTGAATGCCCCTGGGTCCAACGGGTTGGGGCAAGGTAGTTTCTCTACTCTTTAAAAGAAAGGGAATGCAGGCTGTTTGTCTCTGCAGTTTTCTTATGAGAGTATCAATTGTTTACTTTCTTTTTTCCGTACTTTTTCAATCTCATTTTGTGTGGTAGAGGGGGGTTTGCTTGTATGGTTTGTATTCCTCTGTGATTTTATTACCTATTGATTTTTTTTGTGTGTGTGTTTGTGGCATACCCCATTTCTTGTGCAAAAAATTGTATTCTTATTCTATATTTTGAAATGGTATTAATAAAAAAATTAGCAAAAAAATGAAACAAAATAAGAAATATTGTTGAGATTTCCTGTTGTGTTTCATGCAAAAGAACATCCTTAGAAAAAATACTACATGACCTAGGCCTCGGGGCCTGACCTAGGGGGGAGCAGGTCCCTAAACTGTGCAAATGATGGTGGTCGGGCCATATGAGGTGGGGGGGGGGGGGGCTAGTGCATGGGCCTTGGTGCAGTTCCAAGATGGACCGTTGTGGAGGACTAAGACCGGCTTGGGGGGGGGGGGGGCTGAGGCCACAGTCGGAGTTTGAATCCTGCTCCAGTGGGAGTGCAAGTGGGATTGGCTCCCAGGAGGATTTAGCAATGGGAGGAGAATGGAATCAGAGTACCCCTTAAATACCTGTGCGGGGCCAGCTACCACCCTTGGCAGCAAGATGGCTTTGGTGAAGAGGTTTTCATATCCTGCCCTCTCTTCCTTTGGTGAAGCAATCCTTTGAATCAGAGTTGGGGTTGCTGCAGCTGGTGGGGGCATGTGGGTACCCGATGCTTTTGGGTAGCTGGTTTATGTGGCTCAACACTAGTTGGGTGCAGGTCAGGTGATCTTAGCCCGGACTCTATGGGGGAAGGGGGAAACCAGGGTGAAGGGGGCTTCAACTAGAGCCAGGCCAGTCCTTGATAATAACATGGCAAGGCTGGCGCTTGAGGGGAGGGTCTGGGTGAAAGGTGCTTCCTAGGTAGGCAGTGGAGTGGAGCAGTTGAAGCACTACTTTGCTAATGACACAGCTGGTGGCAACTTTGTCCAACTGGGGGGGGGGTGATTATAATCATGTCTTTCTCAAGCCAAAATGTGTTACTTATTATTTTATTTTATTTATTTATTTAATACACACTTATATACCGCTACTTCCAGCGATCAGCAGCAGTTTGATTTCATCTTTGGGGGTTGTCAAATCAAGACAGGGAAGAGGGGGAAAATATATACATAGATCTGAGGGTAGGTCACAGCACACTGGGTTAGTGTCTTGGGGATTGGACTACACATATTTACATTTCACATTTATACATACATATTTACATATTTATACATATGGCGGTTTCAACAGAGTATAATTAATTGATTGCTTTGCTACGACTCTATCGGACTTGAGAGTCATAGCTGATTGTAGTGACTTTTGAATAGGTGAGTTTTTAGCTCCTTTCGGAAAGCGGTAATGTCCTTGATTAAACGCAGCTCAAATGGGAGTTGATTCCAGATAGTTGGTGCAGAGAACGAGAAAGCTCTGCGACTAGTACTTGTTTTCACAGTTCTGATGTTGGTGGGGACTTGCAGGGTGCCCGAGTTGGTAGTTCTCCTGTCCCTGTTTGTTGGTTGTGTGCTGATAAGTGTGGAAAGGAATGAGGGGGCAATGTTATTTATAAGTTTGAACGTGGTTACTAACATCTTGTATTGTATCCTGGCTGCAATTGGAAGCCAATGTAGCTCGATCAAAATGGGAGTAATGTGTTCAGCAATGCTTGTTCCCATGATGATCCTGGCTGTCACATTTTGGGCCATTTGAAGGATATTTAGTGATTTTTTTAGGCAGACCTTGTAAGATAGCATTACAGTAGTCTAGGTGTGGCATAATGAGTGCTTGTGCAATAGACCGAAAATCACAGGGTTCTATTATTTTCCTTAGAGGTTGTATCGCCCTAAGTTTATGGAAGATGGCCTTGTTTGTTTTACGTAGGTGTGTATCCATTTTTAGGTTGCAGTCGAGTGTGACTCCTAGATATTTGATCTCCTTTTTCGTGTTGTACGTGTTGTTGCACAGGGTGATTGTAGGAGGGGCCTCAAAATTCGGTTTACTGGATATATACATGACTTCCGTTTTCTTGTGGTTAATTGTCATGTTGTTTCTCTGTAGCCATCTTAACATCTTGTCCAGGCAGATTTCGAGCTGTGTATATTTAGGGTCTGAGGTATCCAATTGTGTGTAAAGCATAATATCATCTGCGTAAATATGATAGTTGATGTTATTATGCCTTTTGAAAATGTTACAGAGGGGTTGCATGTAAATGTTGAACAGTAGTGCCGAGAGAGCCGAACCCTGGGGTATGCCTTGAGTTTGAGAGAATGCTTCAGCTTTTTCACCATTGAATTGTACTTGTGGCCTTCTGTTCGTTATGTAGGAGGAGAACCATTTGAGGGGGGTTCCCACAATTCCTATAGATTCCAGCTTGTTAAGGAGGATCCCATGATGTACAGTGTCAAAGGCGGCAGAGATGTCAATGAAAATGAGTATAAACATTTTCTTTCTGTCTTCTAGGCCTTTGAGAAGGTTGTTCATTAGCGCTATTAAAAGTGTTTCAACCCCATGGTTTCTTCTGAACCCGTATTGCTGTTTGTCTAGGGTATCACGGTCATCAAGGTGTTCTTGAAGTTGTATGAGCACTGCTTTTTCAATGATTTTCGCCAGGAACAAAATGCTGGAGATGGGGCGGTATGAGGTTGGGTCTTCCTTGTTGAGTGAGTTGTTCTTTAGGATTGGCCTTATTATAGATTGCTTTAGTTGGGCAGGCATGATTCCTTGACTTAGTGACTGGTTTACAATGTGGGATATTTGCTGGCTGATCTCCTTTTTGCTGCTTTGATCCACGCAGTTGGGCAGGGATCCAGTGGGGAGGTGGTGGTATTTATGCAGGTTAATATGTTGATGGTTTGTTGTTCATCGATATTGTGGAATATGCTCCATGTCTGTTCTTGCTCAACCTCTGTTCTCTGGTATGGTGTGTCTACATAGAGAGTGGGTGTGGTGGTAGTCAGCTTGCTTGTGTAGTGGTTTGCCAGCGTTTGTGGATGGATGGAGCTATCTTGATGTTCTGGTAGGGCTGTTTTGGTTAACGATTTTACTAGTGCAAAAAGCTCACGCGGTTTGTTGATGGCTTTGTTTAAAATGTTGGTATGGTGCTTCCTCTTTGCTGTGTTTACTTCTTCTTTGTATTTTGAGAGGAGGCTGAGGTACTCAGACCTGAGTTCGATGGACTTGGTACGTCTCCACCTATTTTCATGTTTTCTAAGGTCTCTCTTCATTCTGGTCAGTTTTATGGTGTACCATGGTTCTGAGTGGTGTTTGGACGGGCTTGGTGTATTGTTCCCTTTAGGGATCGCTACGGTCTGAATTCCGGAGTCCCAGCTGCTTGTTAGTTCATTGAGGTCTGTTTTTCCCAGGTCTATGTGGGACTTAATGGTATTGATGAGACATTCCATGTTTGGTTTGCTAAATCTTCTTTGTTGGTGTGTTACTCTTTTTGCTTTAGCATCTTTAGGCAATGTAGGAATTTTTATCCGTATATTGATTTGGTGGTGGTCTGACCATGGTAGTGGGTTGATCTCTATCAGGGGCTTCTCAACGTTGCCCTGTTCTCCTGTGGGTGTGAAGACCATGTCCAGTATGTGCCCCTTTTCATGTGTGGGCTCAGTTATTAGTTGTTGGTACCCTAGCTGGGTCATAGCTTCCAGGAAAGTATTTGCATGCGTGGCTGTCGTTGATGCTAGATTTAGGTCTCCTAAGATGATCTGGAATTTTTTTGGTTGCGTCGAGGATATGTTTTCTAATGCCGAGGCAAGTATCTCATGATGCGGCGAGGGGGGTCTGTATATCAGGCAGATGGATACGGCTGTGTTCTCTACCTTGAGTAGGTCTATGTCTGTGTTTGAGTTCTGGTATGTGCTTGAGAGTTGCAGGTTGGCTTTAGCTATTATGAAGACCCCTCCACCTTTCTTGTGGGAGCGGGGACAGTTATAGAGGTTGTATCCAGGTTTGCTGATCTGGTTTAATATGGTTGCATCGGTGTCGGTAATCCATGTTTCAGTTATACATAGGATGTCAGGTTGCTCGTCTGTGATGATGTCGTGGATTATGTGGGTCTTATTCCTGATTGATCGAGCATTGATGAGGGTGATATTACAGGTCTCATGCAGTGCCCGTGTAGCCTGGTCGTTAGTGGTTTGCGTCAGTGTTGGGTTGTGTGTACGAGTCAATGATGCTTTAGGCTTGCGGTGCCTCTGAGTTCTCGTATGACTGTTAGTGGAGGCCTTTTGTTGGAATGTGTGTGTTACTATATTTCTGGTGATGTGGTATGGTGCGAGTAGGAGCGGTTGTGGCATTTGTATGGTGTAGAGGAGGTAGATTGGTGTGCATAGGTGTGGGAGAGATTGGTACAGGTTTGAATTGAAGGCGTAAGCAGGGATTAGTGTGAACAGGCATATTGCATGTTCTAGTTCAATTTTCTGTTAATCAAACTGCGACCAGTATTTGCTTCCAATGACTGTGGAGCCCGTATGAGAGTGGTGGCAAAGAAGGGGGGTGGAGGGATGGGAGGATGGAAGCGAGTGAACTAGAGCTACAGCCAGGTTAGACTACCTTGCTTAATATTACATTCTTATTTTTATTAATAGCACAATAAAAATAAAAGGGACATTTTTCATGGGAATGATACAGGAAAAAACAAATAAATTATAACTTTAAGGCAAACTTCAAAGTATATTTTAAGATATTTTATGATTCATACCTATGAGCTTAATCAGGGATTTTTTCACTTCTTTGTTTCTTAAGCTATAAATAATGGGGTTTAACATTGGAATCACAGCCGTGTACAGCAGGGAAAACAGTTTATTTTGGTCTGGTGAATACATTGAAGATGGTCTCAAATACACACATAAGAGAGTCCCGTAGAATAGGATAACAATGGTGAGATGGGAGGAACAGGTGGAGAAGGCTTTCCTCCTCCCCTTTGCAGAACGGATTTTAAGGATACTGGAGATGATATAGATGTAGGATAACAGAGTTAATCCAAAAGGAACAAATGACATTAACACCCCTTCGGTGAATAATAAAATTTTGATGTTGAGTAAATCACTACAGGAAAGTTTCATCAATACTGTGAGATCACAGAAGAAATGGTTAATCACATTACTCTCACAGAAAGAGAACTGAGATGTTAATGCTATATGGGGTACTACACCCAGAAAGCCAAATATCCAAGAAAACAGATGCCAGAAGGAAACAGACTCTCCTGTTCATAATGAGCACATAACGTAAAGGGTTGCAGATTGCAACATAGCGATCAAAGGCCATGTCAGTGAGAAGGAAGAGTTCTGTAGATGTGAGAGACATGAAAAAGTAGAGCTGTGACATACAGACAGAAAAAGAAATCACTGTCTCCCCTTCCAATAGACTGTGTAGCAGTGTAGAGAGAGTGACGGAGGTGTTACAGATGTCCAAGAAGGACAGGTTACTGAGGAAGAAGTACATGGGCTTTTGCAGGTGAGGGTCAGCACACACTAACATTAAAAACAAAAAATTTCCCAGCACAGAGATCAGGAAGATCAGGAAAACTGTGACAGAAATGAAGAGCTGCAGGTGAGGGTAGTCAGAGAATCCCAGGAGAATGAATTCTGGAACTGAGGTCTTGTTCTCCTTTCCCATTGATTCAACGTTCTTAATCTGTTGGAATTTAAAGTAAGAGAATTATTGACCCTCTAATAGGATAACATATATTTTTACAAAGGAAATGTTATTTCTGTTAGTGTCAACAATTCTGCTCTTATATAGCAGATGATGTTAGCATCAGTGTTTTCATTCATCAAAATCTTAAAGTAAAATGCACTTACTTTAGGCTTGTCAAGTATATTTAATATGTTCTATCTGACTGTGGAGCCCTTATGAGATTTAGGGGCCTGTTTACTAAACCACTGTATGAAGTTTTCACATAAATTAGTGTGAGATAATAGTTACCACATGACCACAGCACTCATCACCATCAGATCATGTCGTTGGAAATGATGGTACCGTATCTCTGTGCGGTCAGTAGGGCAGACTGATTAGCTATTGCCAAGTCTGCAGTTGTGCCTGGGGCTGGCAGCAGTGGTCCTAGCTCGGGATGAGGCAGGAAAGGAGAGAGAATGGGTGCGGATGTCATGGCTGCAGATTACTAAAATGCCCTTACTACTTCCTGATGAGAATTCGGTAGGTGCATCCGTGCTGTCAGCAGTGCACTTCCAGCAGTCCAACATCTATAACATAACCTCCCAGTCCCTGCAAGAGCACTGCCAGTAAATGCATTCATGCTTTTGGAAACACAGTTAGGGTGCGGTAAATGTCTGCCCTGTGCGGTAAATGCAGTGGCAGCTGCTGGGTGCACTCCCAACCCTTACTGCACATCCTTTGCAGTTATTGTGTGTTAATTCCTTTCATCTCAAGAGAACATTCAAAAAGATTATAAGTTACAGAGAAGTATGTGAATATCTGGTTAGCTAAAGAACAGAGAAAGAATTATCCAACTACTGTAAATGGGTAGATAAACTCAATTAAGAATAGCAAATGATTTATATTCTGTTTTCTCCTTAGTCTGTTGAGATTTAATGGCAGAGAAATATTAGTGCCCAAATAGAAATAAAAATGGGGCAGAGTTGTAGCATTTAACTTGGTCCTGCAGAAAATTGGATCATTTGTCAAATGTTTCTTTTAATGGACCAAAATATTACTTATGCAAGGAGCTGTGGGTGCCTGAATTTATTTCAAACAATTTATATCAGCAACCCAAGATGCTGTCAGACTAAGGGGTATGTTTACTAAGCGGCGGTAATGTCACCGGCGAAAAGTGCAGTGTTAATGTTACCAATGCCATATAAGGCAGTGAGCAGGCAGGGGGTGATCCGGCGTAAAGATAGCAACGGGCTGTTTAAAGTGTGTTAAAAGGCGCCTTGGCCATTTAACACGTTAATGGGACAGTGCATGTTAATCTGACAAACAGGGCACATTAAGGCACCCCAACGTAAGGAGCCTTAACTTAAGGCGCCTTAATTCGAGGTGCGTTAGGTTAGGGCACCCTAAAGCCTATTGTGCACCTTAAAGCCCTAAGGGTGCCTTGAATTAAGGCGCCTTAACCTAAGGCGTCTTGGGTTAAGACACCTTAATGCAAGGTACCTTAAGGGCTTTAAAGTGCCTTAGGTTAAGGCACCTTATATGGCACCTTAGGTTAAGGCACCCTATAAGGCACCTTAGGATAAGGCACCTTATAGAGCACCTTAGGGAAGGCACCTTATAAAGGCACCTTAGGTTAAGGCGCCCTATAAGGCACTTAGGATAAGGCGCTGATAAGGCCCTTAGGTTAAGGTGCCATATGGATGTTAAGATGTCTTAAGTTTAGGGTGCCCTATAGGGGCAGTAAGGTGCCCTAATGTAGAGGTGTCCCTGAGGGCTGTAAGGTGCTTCAAGTTGACAAGCAGGAAACTGTAAGGCATAAAAAATAGTCTGTAACACCCTAAACACAGGATAGAGCACCAAGGAAAGGCAATGAATAAGTGATGGAAGGAAGAAGAGGTGGGAGCTGATGGACTGACATATCTGTGGGCATCCTATGTGGCAGCCGGTAAAGTGGACAAACATGTTGGAGGCAGCTGTACTGATGCACCAAGGTGGTTGGCAATGTAAAGTGTTGCAATGACACTGTGTGGCAGAGGATGGGAATACATGTCCCCCAGTGGAGGCAGAGGTGGCAAGATTTGCAATGATAGGAGGACAGAGGAGTAGTGGTGTCATGCAGATCAGGCACAGGCAAGGCAAGAATGAAGAGCTGCAATGCAGAAAAGGGTAGCACTGCAGGACATGGGGTAGCAGTCTGCACAAGAAGAAAGGACTCTACACAGCTGACAGAGGCAAATAGATTGAGCTGAAGGATGGTTGGCAACTGGAGGGTGATGGGGTGTAGTGGGCTGAGGCAGCACAGATCTTCAAAGATTGTGACTGTGTGACAGGCATGAAAATGATTTGAGTAGGACAGGCAGAAAAAATGAGAACAAGTGAAGAATTGAACCCATAATCCTTGTCCTATAGGAAGCTATATATACTAATCAGTAGGCTACACCTCCATGGTTCTTACAGCAATGGCTGTAAAAAAGGAAAGACCTGCAGGTCACCGCAACAAAAATGTCAGCTGTGTTTGCCAGGAAAGGGTAACCACACCAGTACCCATGATGCAATGCACATGCAGAACACCCGTCCGTTCAGCTGATCCACCAAATGGAGGAAATGTAACCTCTCCCAGCACCTCCGCTTGGTATGAAATGAACTGACACGTGTGTGATACTGGCACAGAGCAGCTACAGACCATGCCACTGCACAGGTTTCTGTGTTCACCCTGAGGGTTGAGGATGGGTTGCATAGCATCAGGTCCACAGAATCCCCAGTGCTACCTGTTAAGAATGTGTCAATTGTTTCCTTTCAGTAGAACTTAGTATCAACCCCTGTGTCTATCTGTATGCCCCATCCACATCCTAGCCCTTGGTGGACTGTGGTGATCCACCCAGAAATAGTGCATTACCCCAATATTGTGGCAATGTGGCTGCCATAGCCACCTATTATCAGGAAAGAGGGTGTGTCTAGACTCAAATAAGGTAGATGTAGCAATGTCTAATATTCCACCCTCGCTGGGTTCAAAGTTGGTGTACAATATATGTCCCTTGTCCCCACTGGACCTTTTATTAATTGGAGGCATTGGGAGGGACATAGGGCCCAGGCATGAGGAATAACGTTGCAACCAGCAACCCCAGTCCCAAGGCTGTCCATCCCTTGGGCTAAACTATATTTGGTTCTGGTACATGGGGCACTGGCAGACTAGCAGTAAGTGCTTGGTAATAAGACCCTGGAAAAACCCTGAGCAGGGCCCACCCAGCCTGGTCTTTACCTGCTGCACCCCGACCAGCTTTTTTCCAGCCCGATTGGCACATACTTACTGGCAGACAGGCCCAAATTGCATGTTTCGACAGAGAAAAATAGTGTGCACCCCCCAGATTTGGGATACACAGCACAGACCAGACTCAACAGGTCGCCTCAGTGGATTGGGCCCCAGAAAAAAGTTAGTACACTAATATCTCTAGAAACAAAATATTATATAGTACTATGTGGGAACATAAGCTGTGTCCATGGTCACTGCTCGGTCAGAGTGAAAGTGTCCTCCCAGCATGACAATGCTGTGGCCACCCTGTCCCTTGGCAGTTGGTGTGGGGGCACTACAATGTCCCAGCCATTGCCCTGCCCCTGATTCAGATGCCTCCTGACCCAATCTGCCCTGTCCGTGCCCATACCCACAATACCTTGCGCCTCAGTAATGAATGCACCTTTTTCAGGACTATTGTGGGCCCCAGTGAGGGGTAGGAGGCCACAAAAGCACTGGATAGACATACCCCCAATCCCACTGCCCACCTGCAGCATTGTGCAAAGATAGTTGGTTGTGCCACCCCTGCCTGCCCACACTGGTACCGATCACATCAGTGCAGGCACTGGCTTGGGTGTGCAGGAGCTAGTAGTTGTGCTCTGTTGATAACTTTTTTGCTCCATGCTGTGCTAACAACAGCCTTACTCTCCATGGACCTTTGGATAGTGGAGCCTTGTGGTGGGGGTGGTGTGTGTTTGTACTCCCTGTTTGGCTGAAGCTTTGGGGATTGCACATGTTGATTGTTGTATCTGCAATGTAGTGGTAATGCTCTGCAGGATCCACAGCCTAGGACCTACACCTGTGACCCTCTGCCTCCAAGACACACTGGCTATGTGTAATGCACCCCACCTGTTGCCAGCAGAAAGCACCGGCATACCTGGTGCTACCTTTGCTGGTTCATCCGACAGACCCTTGTTTGTTGCACTGCACCCAACCACAACACTGGAACAGGTCATGGCCCTGGGTCCGCTGGCAGGCGGGTGCCCTTGCCCCCTCTGACACCAACCCCACCCCCCCCCGCACGCCATGCTGACATTCCAATATACTGTTTGGGGCGGGTAGTTGTGGGCAGTCCCAGAGGCCTTTCCAATGTGCAGGTATTCCGGTCCCCTAGGGGTTCAGGGTCCAGGGGTGCGGGAGGCATACATGGACATGCCCCCATCCCCCCACATCACCACCGCGCTCCCACTGTTATGATGTCCCTTCCACATGGGTGTTAGATGACGTGTGGGTGTCAGGTTGGTGAGCTAGCAACTATTGGCTAGGGTGGATTCTGGTAGATAGATTGGTGTTATGTGCCAAGCAGACCCTGTGGAACATGCTAAGGGCAATGCAATTTGGGTACAATGTTATCAATTTTGGAACTACTGAGATGTATTACAATGTGCCAGACAACGCAGGGCCCAACCACCATGCAACTGTCTTTACCCAGTGCTGTTGTAAAGGGTTTTCATTTATCTTGGTTTTAACGAACAGTTTTTGTGGACGTATCCTGGGGCGGTCCTAAGTACCCTTTGTTAGTGTATGTCCCCCAGATGTGGCATCCAGCTTGCCTCCTTACAGGCAATTCGTGGGTTCCTGTGTGACTATCTCGGGTTACCTTGCCGGGTAACGTGTCCCCCCTGGACATCATTGGACACTGTGTTGGTGTCGAACAACCACAACTACCTAGCCCTCTTTGACCGTGTGCGACTTCCCCAGTTTTAACTGCTGCTTATTGCACTTTTGGTGTCCCAGTTTTCTCTGCTTCCACACGTTTGCCGGCAACCTATGCAAGCTGCCTAGTCTGCCTTGTGGCCCCCATCTGCCCACGCTGCATGCTTCCACCGACCATGTCATCCCCCTTTCTGCCGCCATTTAACGCAACCTCTATCAGCGTCATGAGTGCGCCTGTCTTACCAATAATGGGGTGGCGGCACCTATGCTGGGTTGATGCAAATTGAAGCACTACTAATCAATATTTTACATTGGGCTCCCTCAGTGCTGTGGTTCTACATGTGTCGTGACACCCTTAAATGGTCCCTCCTCTCCTCTATTGCAAAATTGTGCATTGTACCGGACAGGTCATTTCACTGGCGGTAATGTCCCCGGCATTAACGTTCACCAGCGTTAAGTGGTACAGGGGCCTCTCGTCCCACCGACTCCCCGCCCATTGACGGCGCCTTCTCTCCGCCTTCTCGTCCACCCTCTGGACCAGTTAACCGCTCTCCATTAAACATTACCGCGAGCACTACAACATTACATCACGTTAAGTTTCTCACCGACCGTGAGTAACATTATACCAATGACTACATGTTTAAAGCTCACGCCCTTAGTAATCATACCCCTTAGTGTTACTACAGTTGAACTAGCTGGCTTTTATTTATGGTGGCCTGGTAACCAGGTAAAATCTCCTAGATGGGAGACTTACTGAATGGTTTTCGACTGGTAGCGGCTCTATAAATGCTTCAATAGTGCAGTATGTAGTAATTAGTAGTAATATTACTGATTGGGCAGGGCAATGAACCCGTTGTAGAAGGCAGTCACTATAACAACGGTTAATCTGCGCTATTTGAAATAATAGTACTGTATACAGATCCTTCAAATTTGATATATTTTGAAATCAAAATTACATTATTTCTTCTTTCCCACATTAAATATCATTCCTAGGTTTTTGTTATGTACCAACGTTTTGTCGTTTAAAGAAAAAAAAAAAAAAAAATTATGGAATACATACACCGCAACGTTTTACTAAGACGGCTCTACTGTTTACTGGCAAGGGTGGTGTGCGGCAAATTAAAGTCGCGGCGTTACCTACTGTGGCGACAGAGGAACTGTGGATAACGGCTACACATATGTTGAATAAAGTCAGCCGGCTCAAAATCCTACCTGTAACTGGTCTTATTGCCATGCAACTTGAGACAGATGGGTCATTGGGTCAGGTTAAGCGGGGGCAGACATGAGGGCATGGACTATGCAGTTTGCCAGTTTAGGTAAGGGGGTTTAATACGTTGCATGACTAGCCCACGTGTTCTTGCAGTGTAGTGGCCATTGGGTTGCGTGACTCTCCTCTCCATTGGTGGGTGCTTGTTTAAGGGCAAACCCAGGGTTTAATTGATTGCATTGTTTTAGCATGGTGAAGGTGCTGTCTCACTGCAGTAACTGCACCTGGGAAGCTATGTTTGGGTCAATTATCCCTAAACAGCCTGGGTGGGTTGTTTCAGTCTCCTGTGCTAATTTTTGGCCTTTTTTATTACAATGCAGACCTAAAGGTCCATGGTGCACGTCCCATATGGTGATGTGCACAGAATACCCTCAAGCTAGCAGAAGGGTGCCCTCATCTATTGCATAAATATTTTGCATAGGCCACTGGACGTGTCAATATTTATTTTCCTTTGCATATAATTTACTTTATCTTTAAATTTTAAATGCTCGCCCACATCTAAAAGGGTTTTACGCTCGCTTGCCAAAGGAGCTCGTTAATTTCACCACAACTACTACGTTCATTAGTTGCTGCGGTACATTAGAGGCATGTTTACTAAGAAACATTGCTGCGTCAGTGACGACTTCGGTGCTGGTGTCTCCATAAAGAAATAGAGGTCGATACACACAGTCTGCTTGCAATGGATAACCAATATGTGACAAGAATTGCATTAACCTTTAGTTAATAGGTACTCCTGTCTTTATTCATGGGTGAGGGTTTCCGACCTCATTATGGTTTAATCCTATGTACCTTGAGAATGTACAAAAAAAGAGCTGACCAAAATTATCTACATTACTAATCAACTAAAAATCTCGAGTGCCACAACTGCCCGGATTTACATTTAGGTGTGCTATCATCTACTACGAACCCTTTGCTCATACATAGGCCCCCACCACCCTGCTGATATAAATATCGTCCAATGCTGCTAATTCATAACCATCTTGTATACTTACAAAACAGGATTAGGAACCTAATCACCTCTCTCAGCATTTTCCTTTTCCAGTGGGAATTTCTATGCAATTATGGCCAATCTCGTAATATCCTTTGCCTGTGATCAGTCCCATGGATAATATCATATGTCACCTAATTTCCTCCTCATTAAAAACATTTTTAACATTAACAGAGATTACAAGATACTTTATCTTTGCAAACTGTCCCATTATATATACGTCAAAACTATTTCCCATCCCAACACTGGCAGGATTTTTGGGCAGTACGGCTGCTTCAGGAGGTGCCACATGAACCCGGCTCGACTTGGTCGATAAAAGAAAAACAAGATAAGAACTATTCGACAGAAATCCATTCCCCATTCATGGCCGCTACACAAATAGACAAATAAACCTACCGGAAAAAAAAAATTAACCCACAAACATATCTAGGTGATAACGTCCAACCCTTACTTTCCTTAATAGCTTGTTCACCCAGCTCATGATCCATTATACCTTGAACAGCACTCACTATTTCGAAAGATCTCTAGTAGTGGAAAATAGAGACATAGGGAGTAATGGTTGCATACTGGCTGCTCCCCCATTGATCCATGGATCAGGTCCTCAGTTTCAGCCTTTATGATCGCCACACTCACCGGGCTTGAACTAATCCCCAGGCAGCCACTCCACTGACATTCTAGTTTTGCGCCCTCCGCGTAACCCCAAAACTGCCTGTTCAGGAGATTTTTTTACATAACTAACCAGTTCAGCTACAGGTTTAGTTCAAAGCAATGAGCTTTTCCCACATCATTCACAACTCTCTACGTGCTTCCTATTCAGCAAAATCCACCATGGACAATCACAGTATGCATCGTCAGACTATATAACCAATAAACGATCAGTATATCAAACCTATTAAAACCATATTGTTTAAAAAATAATTGGAAACCTTGTAATCAAATTTATACTTTAACATTTCTTATAAAAATATAATTGGCATATTGCAGATCATTCCAATCATCATATTCATTCAGACAAAGCCTCCTTGGCGGTATAAGTAGTGTTTTATAATAAATAGTACATTGCTTTAAAGACAGACCATGCATCTCCATTAAATTCCTTAACCTTCTTATCACTGGCAAGATTTTCCTCATAAATCCAAACACAAGCACCCTGGCTTCTACCACTTTAACCATAACCTACTCCTAACCACCTCAACCCCACAAACTCCAATCCATGGACCTCCACTTCCAAGGACGTCCCTCCTGTTGAACTGCAAGATATCATCACTCTCATCACTTGCTACCACGGTCCCCCCTAGATCCCTGCCCAGTAACATGGATCACGCAAATTAAAGACCTTCTGTGTCCGCTCATTTATATCTACAATTTCCTCCCACACCACTCTCAAATCAGTAACCTGTCTCCCCCGCCAATCACTGCAAACTTCTAAGCCTCCATTGCAGACCTCTCTCTGAAGAAAACCTCTCTGGATCCCACTTCCCTCACATCCTATTCAGAACCCTTCTGGCCCAGTGTTCCTGTCCTCTCCTAAGGTCCACCAAAAAGCAGCATGAATTCAGCTCCTGGAGCACTTTGACACATTCGCGGATCCCCTTGACCGCAACTCACCAGTTCTTGCAGGCCATTCCACAGTGGCCGAAACACTACTCATACCCCTCCTGAACATGCTCAGAACTGGAACGGAAATACCCCAGTCAGTGTTGTAAATTGTATTATTCCCTCTACCATATCTAGCAGCCCTTTGACATGGTATCCCACCAGAACTCTCCATCACTTCAGGCGTCTAACACCACTTGCGCCAAAAATTTTTTTTTTTTTCCCAATTCACCCATAGGGCGCCACCACTCAAATGGATTCACTCCTACCTTTCCCAGTGCACCCATCAAGTGAAAAAATCCGGCATCCAATCTTCAATCACCCTTTACTTTGCCCTCCCCCAAGGATGTAACCTTCAAGGATCCAGCCTACTCAATCGCTCCTCTTCAACATCTATATCAGACCGCCATCTGTCACATTCCTTTCAGAGCCCGCCAAACCACGGCGCTACCAGTTCGATGCCTCACGAGATACTGGAATCTAACCTCCCTTTACATAACTAACCTCCCACCTGACTACTTCCCACCCTTCACAGCCTGCCTTTCAAAGAATTCAGCATCATGGTTACAACATCACAATCTCTGCAAGTCAGCGTGTTACAGCCCACCAGAGCTCCTTTAATGTCCTTCAGGATCCCAGTTTTAACCCTCCCACAAAGTATCAAACTGGGTAGACACTGAAATTCAATGTTAAACCGCGTCCAGATAAAGTACACTTGGCATGACCCTCAACCAGCTTCCTGAACTTCTAGCCACATAATCCAAGGAGAACTACCAAAAATATATATTTCAAAAATCCGAACTCTCTGTAAATCTATGGCCCCCTACTACCCTACGACAGCTTCCACACAGTCTGCCAAGCCTCCATCCCCCTCCTCTCATTTGCTTATTGTAACTCCATCCTCTAATGAATATATCCAAGACCACCCTTGTCCCCCTGCAGTGTTGCCCAAAAACAACAGCTGCACATTCGCAGGAGCATCCAGACACTGCACATCACTCCCATATTAAATCCCTTCACTTTCCTCCCATTGTATCACGTTATCAGACTCAAGACCCTCATCATCACCCCACAGATCTCTCCTCAACACCACTGCAGATAAAACTACATCTCTAGTTAAACATCCTGACAACAGCAGACTCCAGGCATCAAAATGCAACAACTCTTCTCCTCCTTACCAGCACAAAGTACCCAAGAAGACCCCGCAGCACACAAACCTCACAGAATGAAGGCTTTTCCCAATTCTACGCTCCCACCACATATGGAACAAGCTACCCCCCACAAATCGCTGCCTCCAATCCCACACCCTCTTTAAAGAAAACACCTCAAGACCTTATCCTCCTTTGCATGAACCTCTCTAACACACCCTCTGATTACAAACCCCCTACAAGAACATCCCTTGTTCCTCCTCTTCCCACTCCCACGATCCCCCCCCTTTAACCAACATCTCATTGCCTCTACCCCCCCACCCTCCCCCTTATACCAGACTCAGATATTAAAACGCCCACCCCCCCCCAACCCCCTGACAGAAACCTCCCTGATTAGAAGTTGTACACAACGCCTAGCCACACCAGTAGTACTTTTAAGCCCTGCATGGTCAAATAGTTTTCTGGTCATATATAAACATCCTCCAAGTTGAATATATATGCTTTACAAACATTGTATCTGAAGCTTACTACTGTACATAGTTTCAACTGTTCTATGGAAACACTCATTTTATGTTTTATATAAACCATTTTGCCCTTGTAGAAAAAGGGTATATAAAACCAGTTAAATAAATAAATAACTCATCAGTTTAAAACAAAAGCATAACTTTTAAAGTCCAAAATAAGATCTCCCCAGATGTGATACCAATAGCATATCAATTTCAAAACAGGCACTCAGCTTTTTTAATGGTAAACTACAATTGCTTCAACTTATATACAACATACATTATCAAAGCACCAAAAATTATCTTTATCTAAAGACTCACCTCTCAGCTGTCTCGCAAAAACACCACTCCCCTCACTCAACATCATATAAAGAAATTAAAAGTCAAATCATTATTATCAAACTCTTCAATTGGACTGGCAACAATCTTATCATAAACATTATCTATTTTCTACTACAGCATCTTTAACATAAATGCCAGTCTACTTGCCATATCCTAACAAGCACTACCAGGACTCACAGTAACACCAAACCCTACTTATCAAAAGGTAGCATTACAAATATAAACTAACCAAATACATCTCAGAAAAAAAAATACATCTCCTAGATGAGATGAGGAAAGGAAAACAAGTGGGACTGTCACAATACTGTAGAAAGTACATTAACAGAATCAACCACAGCTCGATCCATCACACCCAAAACATAGACCCTCACTAAACACAGAAAACAAGGGATTAAGAATATGAAGGCAAACAATTTGAACTGGAAACCCCAAAAGCCAAACAGGGAATGCACCACAACACTGGAGAAATACAACTATAAATTTATTTCCTCTTGTACCTCGAACAAACACAAAAACATCAGTAAATGCCATATTTACCAGAGCTGACATATTCCAAATAATAAAATTAAAATAAAATCTTTTTTTTTAATTTTTACCTTTTGTTGTTTTTGGAGCATGTTATTTTTCAGCTAAAATGGCCCCCTAGTCTCGCTCTTCTGCTTTCTTTCCATATCTTCCGCCTAACTCTCCATTGTGTGCTTTGTACGATTTCTACTTTCTTCTCCTGTCTGGATATTTTTCTCCCAAGCGCTCTCTTACATCTGCCTCTGACATATTGGTCTTTACCTTTTTGCACTTTTTTTTGTTTTTTTTGTTTTTTTCCCTCCATTTTCTTTTTCTTTACTCCTCCTGCATCCATTCACATTTGTCTCTCACCCCCCCCCCCCCCCCCCCACACACACACATCCTTGACTTTTCACCTAGCAACTTTCCATTTCTACTCCTCTAACCTCCAGCCCAAAACCCATCCTTCTACAATGTTCCCCATTCTCACTCCTTTGCTCCTTCTGTCTTTCACTCCACTCCCCATTACCGCATTTACACCCACTGTAATGACCATTCTCCTCTCACTCTTCTTCTTTCCAATTTCCCATGGCCTCTCTCACATAGTTTCTACCATGCATACCTTCTTCACTCTCATCTCTCCTCTCTCTCACCATCCCAATGTCCAGCAATCTCCCAATCCCCTAAACCTTCTTTAACCCTCTAAAAACAGCATTTATCCCTCTTGCACTTCCACCTCCCCAGTCCTTTTTTTCCCTTCCCCGCCCATAGACTAGACAGCAGCCTTCAATCCCTTTCCAATTCTCCACTTCCCTCTCCCCTCTCCAGTGGTCGCGGCATCTTCTCCTATCTACCCTCCATTCCCAACATCTCTCCCCCGGTTCTCCCCCCCCCTCCTTCCTCAGTCCAAAAATATCCCTTATTTTTCATTAAACCCGAAAATCCTCTCTGTCTTTCCTCTATTACTCCACCCCCCAATCCAGCATTATCCCTTCCTCGTCTCTCTTACAACCCCAAATCACCCTCTCTGTGTCCCTTCTCCGCCCCATGGCAAAAATATCATGCGGCTCCATCCTCGGCATCATCTTTCTTTCTGTGAGTCAGCATGCAGCAGCAAATGCCGCCTATAGCATTCACAGTTTCAATGACCCTGCACACTGGAAGTGAATGCTACGGGTAGCAGGGGTTGCTGTCACTGACTCAGAGAAAGAAAGATGAAGCTTGGGACGGTGCGGAATGATGCCGCAATCTTTCTGCTGGCCCAGGCTGCATGCACAGGAAGATGTGCTGGCCCTGGGCTTGCCATCTGAGTCCCTACCTAATCTCTCAATACCCCGCCAATTTTAGAATTTGTCTTCTTCTTTTTGCCCATCCAATTTTAGTCTCCACTAGGTCCCAGTCCCTGCTCTCCCCCATCTCCCTCTCCCTAGTACCTATCCTCCTGCCTCCTACATCCCTGCTCCAAACCAAACCAAACTACTTTCTTCTCCAATATTCATTCTCTGCCCTTACTCCTCTTTACCCATCATCCATCTTATGCACCTCCCTCTCAAACCTTTGCTCTGTACAGTATGACCTTGATTCTTTCCTCCCACACAAAATATCTGTATCCCCCCCCTCATCTTCACTCCCCCAGCCTTTTTAGCCCCCCTGACTCCAGCATCTGCCCCATCAGCTCCCCAGCCCTCAGTATAACCCTCTTCCAGTGCGCCCCAAGCATCAGCTCCCTTCCAATCCCAATCCCTCCCAGCATAAGCTTTTCTTCAGTCCCAGTCCCTCCATGCATCATCTCCCTTCTTGTTCCAGTCCCTCCCACCATCAGCTTTCCTTCATTCCCAGTCCCAGCCCCCCCCCCCCCAGCATCAGCTTCCCTTCAGTCCCAGCACCCCAGAATCAGCTCCCTTCCAGCTCTTATCCCTCCCAGCATCAGCTCTCCTTCAGTCCCAGTCCTAGCCACCCCCAGAAACAACTCCCAATCAGTCCTCGCCCCCCAGCAACAACGCCCGTCCAGATCTAGCACCCCAGCATCAGCTCCCGTCCGGTGCTTGTCACTCCCAGCTTATTCTCTGCTCCAGTAACAGTCCTTCCCAGCCACCCAGCCACAGTCCTCTTTCAGTGCTGTGCCCCAACTCCCAGTAAGTCACCCGTTCTCCTCCTTCCTCCTTTACACAGCTGCAGGAGCATTTACCTTCCTCCCATAACTGTCCTAAGCTGCAGCCAATGGCATGATCACATCGTCATAATTTTAAAAGTGAAATGGAGGCACTTCCTGTCTCTTGCCCAAGACAGGAAGCACCCCCATTTCACTTTAAAAGTGCAGTGATGTGATCATGCTTTTGGTTGCAGCTTAGCACAAGCCATAGGAGTGAGGGTAATTGTTCCTGCGGCTGTGCACAGGTGAGTTGGTGAGACGGGCTTGCGGTGCCCTGTGCCAGTGCCTCACTGGCTTACTGCTTAAGTGCCTGGTGGTGCAGGACCTGTTCCAAAATGTGACCATGAAGAGGAAAAAAAGATCTCAGATTATATCCTCTCTCAAAGATATTAGCCAAGGTACCCTATATTGGGCTTTGGCTGTAAAGACTATTCCTCACAAGAAATACCACCCTTTTTTGAAGGATTCACATTTCATATGTAGCAATCACCCCTTTGTGACACCATAATTTTGATAGCTTATATATTACTTATCTTATACATCAATTTTACATCACACTCATTGTAAATATGTCTTGGCCTTCATTTCACTCATTTATGTTACATCAGAAGTGTGCACACAAGCATTACTAAATTGGAGTGGGATGTGCCATATGAACATTGAGAGTGAGCGCCTGGGCTAATTTTTGCAATATCTCTGTTAGGATGCCTTAACGTCCCTGTTTTGATCATTTATTTATTTAGACAGCATTGTATACCACCTTATCCTTCAATCAACACAATTGGGGGATACATTTTGAAGAAAAACTTCATGATCTGACCACAATACCACGGCTCTTTAGGTCTCTGGTCCATCAGTAGTGAGAGACAGGTAGAGAGTAATACAGAACACACTCACACACACACAAAGTGCTATTTTCTTTGAGCTCAGAGGGAAGACGGCAAGCGTTATCTGCGGGCATAATTCCACACCTGCCGAATTCAAAGTCCTCCTCCAAAAAGCTCTCTTTTGATTAGAGAAAAAGAGGAAGTTACAATCATTTATTATAACATGAAATAACACAAGGTGTCGCCAAAGTTCTTTTTACAAAGTCAGATCTGATTACAGTATATTAGATGAAATTTATAATTGCAAAAGCTGCAAAAATTATGTTGTGTCAGCAGGGACTTCCAGCTGACTGTACAATGAACTATGGTTGCACAGGTCATAGCCTATGTTCTTTTTGCTTGCGTTAACACTGTTCCATCTATTTTACAGACGGTTACACAGAGAACTCATGACCATGACATCTTATTCTATTTAAGAAAGTAGGTGAAAAGTCAAACTTCTAAACACATTTTGTATCAAGAACTTCATCCATCTTCAATTACATATTGGGGATTCTGGTATCCCCTCTATCTGTCCCATCCCTTCAGTCCTCCCTGTGATTCTAAAAAGAATCATTACTAAAGAACAGTAGCTGAAACATGTCCAATTCCAGAATAATCTTCTACGTAGGCTTCATTTTGCAGATGTTCCTTCAAAGTCCTAGGCACATCTGGTCCATAGGTGAGCTCCATCTTGTTCGTTGGAAGAAATCCTTATACAAAATCATGTGACATTGTTTACCTTTGCTTACCCTCAATAAAAATGTGTACAGAGAGCAAGACTTTACCAATTATTCTTGTAAGCACTACCTCATCCAGCAGTGGCCAACTGCGTTCTCGTAGATCTAGCAATAATTCAGAGACACCAGTCATCACTCCAGAATTCGTCAGCAGCATCCTTTCACACCATGGGCTGTGCTATGCACATCTTAGATCAATCTTTTTCAGTGACATCCACCCGGCTTCACTGCTGCACATACATGAGTAGTTCCTCTGGAATCGCTGAATCTTTATTCAGGAGTCTCCATATCCAGTAGCATTTCATTCATTCGTTTTCCTCTTCGGCCCATAGGATTCAGTGCATACAATATATAATTTGCAAAAATCCTACTCTCCACTACAGCATCTCTCTTGATGCCATACAATTGCAAACAAGCACAATTATTCATCCCTAATGACAGTCTTGAACAGAATTATATTATCCATTGTTAATTACACTACATCCATAGCTAGCACTAAACTATTACATAGCTAACCTGTAACAGTTATTTTTTTTTCATCTGCATTCCTAAACTTATTCTGTCTACTTACCAAATCAAATGTTAGCATGTGGCCTGATAGTCACATTGCTTTTCCCTATCAGGAACACAATTGTATATATTCATATCACTAATTATGTTTGTGATGTATTCTCCAGCCTTAACAATATACATGATATAGTCAATCCGATTTATTCAAGGGGTAACAACATTAAAAACATAACAAGCAGTTTATGACAAATAAGTTAAAACTAATTTCAATTGTTTGTCAACAATTATTAGGAAGGCTGTCTTATCTTAGGTGATTATTCAACTCACATTACTTTAAACATTATCACCACATCCTGCACACACAAACACCCCAATACCTCACTGGTCCCTTCTCCACTTCCATATCCCTACACGTAGTCTTCATGCGCTTCCCATTAATCAACTTCACCTCCCCCCACCATCTCGTGCACACTTACAGTCCTACCTTCTGCCTTTTTCTTCCTTGGTCCAGCTCTGTGGAATTCTCTTCCCACTCCACTCCATCTGGAAGATAACTTAAACAAAACCAATTTCAGGCCCCTACTTAAAATCCCATCTGTTCACCTCAGCATATAACCTCCCAGCCACACCCAACTGACCAGGTTTATCTATTTTTGCACTCTTCTTTGTTTTTTTTTATTTTTTCTAATACTACTTTCCCCACTAATCACAGCAATTCACATTGCAACTAAAACTTGGTACAGCACATTAAACAGGAACATTGAATAACTTGAAATTTGTCTTTGTAAGACAATGAGGGTTAAGTGACTTATCCAAGGTCACAAGGAGTGCTAGTACTCTAGTCATTAGACTACTTCTCCATTCCATTCTAATTCACATAGACATCTAAGCTCACAAAGGAAGGAACATTTATATAAGGTGTGTACATTCATCAACTATAAAAACTTTTTTAACACCAAATTTGAACCAATTAAAACTGTTAATTACCACTTCTTTTCAGAACAAAACAGCATAGTAGTAGAATATCAGCACATAGGGCTCCTCATGCAAGAAGCCTGAGACAAATGCAGTATTAATCAAGTGAGCAGATAACTCTAGAGCTCTAGGAAGAGCGAACACTCCAGCTAGTTGAGCATTAACAAATAGCAAAGCAGCCGACTCTGTCACAGAAATCAATTCTTTCAATTGCATCAGTTTTCCTTACTCATTGCACAAGTGCAGAAGAACGCAAAAACTTAATGAGAGACATGTTATAGTACTAGAAAATCAGTAATTTGGATTGCAAAGACTACTGCTACCAGCCCAGTGGCTTACGTCTAATGGGAAATTTCTGAGTGAGAACACAAACAGCAACAACATAAGAGGTAAGCATATTGGATCACACTTGCATTTAACAACATCAATTCTGCAGAGGTATGTCATAATAATTAAAACATATACGACATGAGAATTTAAGATCACTCCTCCAATCGACTCCTGCAGATTAGTTTAAAAGAGACTAAGAGAATATCAGCATTTTTTTTTCTTCAAACATTTTGCTCATACACTATTCATAGTTGAAACTTTCAACTTTTCACAAAAGGAAAATAATAAAACATTATACATATATTTACCATGACTGTTTTAATTACTTAATTCACTTGTTTGAATGTAGTTGCATCATTCACTTTTTCCCTTTAAGTAACCAAACTTGCTTGACTTAACTTGACTAGCAATTCAATTTTTTCCCAGTTAAGTTACTAACTTCTTTTACCTTTAAACACAATTTTTTAAAAAACCTGTATTACATCACACAATTATCAAATATCTAAATATATCAAAGCATGGAAGATCTTCCCATTCATTCACATCAAATATAACTAGAAATAGAAGTTGGAAAATATATCATCAATCATTTTTTTTTCCAAAGCATCCAGAGACATAAACACCAAGGAGTAATGTTTCTAATAATATATTTCCGCAATACACATAGAATAGAATCAGTAAATAAATTCTCAGAACCCAAAATAAGTTCAGATCCAGACCTAAAAACAAAACTTATCTACTATACATAGACAAGTAAGAGAAATAGTTAATCACATTTGGAGGTTTTTTTAAACTTCCCTAATAGTTAGTCTAACAAAGAAAAGCTTACCACAGTTGCTCAAGACTTTCTTTCCTGCTAATATTGCATTCATGCCAAGCCGTTATCTTTGCCGGAAACTCTAATATATTACTGCAATAAACTTATACTACACAGCACACTTAATTACGAAATTAGAGGAAACAAACTTCACACTACAATTATGGCATGAAAATCAATCCGTTAAAACTTTGTTTGATTAATTCCATTTTACAGTCATACAGCAACGATATAAGTTTTTCCCTGTAAGCTTCCGTTTCTTTCATATTTACACTATTCATCCTAAACACTTGATTTATAAATTTTTCAAAACACAGAGTCAGTGGCTTGCTGCACTTTTTCAGCCTTAAACTGCCACAAAACCATTCATGACTGGTATGAAATTTGCTTAAATCTTATCATATTTCTTACTGTAATCAACTCAACTTGACCCACTGAAATGTTCCACAAAGGAGGAACGGCAAACTGTGGTTACTGGCAGTCATCAAATATTAACATAAGGGTGCTTCACCAAAATTTGCGCCTCATTTCACAATTAGGGCTTCCTTTCTCTTGCCCCATCTCACTTCACTTATCTAACTGAGATCTCTAATTAACTTTACCAACTTTACATTATTATCACAATATACACACAGATATCTGTCAATTCTTGAGTATACTCACGGCAACCACTGCCTGTGTCCTTGAGACTTGTCTGCTTGTTTCCAACTGCTGAAGGAACACAGAGATCCGAGTCACGGCACAAACTGAAGAAAACTTCATGATCTGACCACAATACCATGGCTCTTTAGGTCTCTGGTCCATCAGTAGTGAGAGACAGGTAGAGAGTAATACAGAACACACTCACACACACACAAAGTGCTATTTTCTTTGAGCTCAGAGGGAAGACGGCAAGCGGTATATGGACGGGCATAATTCCACACCTGCCGAATTCAAAGTCCTCCTCCAAAAAGCTCTCTTTTTATTAGAGAAAAAGAGGAAGTTACAATCATTTATTATAACCATGAAATAACACAAGGTGTCGCCAAAGTTCTTTTTACAAAGTAAGATCTGATTACAGTATATTAGAATGAAATTTATAATTGCAAAAGCTGCAAAAATTATGTTGTGTCAGCAGGGACTTCCAGCTGACTGTACAATGAACTATGGTTGCACAGGTCATAGCCTATGTTCTTTTTGCTTGCGTTAACACTGTTCCATCTATTTTAAAGACGGTTACACAGAGAACTCATGACCATGACATCTTATTCTATTTAAGAAAGTAGGTGAAAAGTCAAACTTCTAAACACATTTTGTATCAAGAACTTCATCCATCTTCAATTACATATTGGGGATTCTGGTATCCCTCTATCTGTCCATCCCTTCACATTTAACACAACACAAATTGCCACACATCCACAACACAATTGGGGGGATACTTTTAACACAAGGGGATATGATACACATACACTGATACTTACAGGGAACATGGGCAATGGAGGGTTAAGTGGCTTGCCCAAGACCACAAGGAGCACCTATGGGACTAGAAACCCCAGTCCTTCCAGCCCAAGGTTGCTGTCCTCTAGTGGGATTTGAACCCCTGATCTTCCAGCCTGAGGTAACTTGCCCTAACCACTAGGCCACTCCTCCCTTTCAGAGATACCTTACTCTCAACCATGTGCTCCTGAGTCAGAGTAAGTTTTCTCCCAGATTTTATTTTAAAAGCTGTTCTTTCTATTTAAACATTAGGGCCAGCAGCCTGGTTCCACAATGGTTAAGGTGGAGTCCATCTTTTCAGAATAGACTTTCCCTTCCCCAGAATGTAGCCCAATTCCCAACACAAATCCCTCCTTCCTGCACCATCATCTCATCCACGTATTGAGATTCTGGAGCTTTGCCTGCCTCTTGGAATCTGCACTTGGAATGGGCACCATTTCTCAGAATACTACCCTAGAGGTTCTGTATGTCAACTTTCTACTAAGAGCCTAAATGTGTATCCCAGAACCTCGTTTCCACACTTTCCTATGTCCACTGGTACTCACATGTATCAAGATAGTTCCTCAGCACTGTCTAAAATCTTATTTAGGTGATGCGTGAGGTTCTGCACTTTTACACCAGGCAGACAAGTGACACATCCCAACTACCCAGCTATATGCCTAATAACACTGGTCAACATTGAAATCATTACTGACTTTAAAAGGCCCTAATCTGTAATATCTTGGTGAGCTGAACACAAATAAATATTAAAAAAATTATTGGCTCTCGTTTTGAAGATTTGCATGTAGTTCATTTTTTGACGTTTCACTGTGTAAATTTATCCAGTAGGACATCAACAACATCCCAAATAAGCCTTGCATGATGTAATATTGCATCACATTGCATAATACCAGCTGCACGCATCATCCAGAGTTGATTGGATCATTTTCTGATGCAATGCAATACTACTGGCCAGACGGCTGCTGAAGCCATCTGACGTCAGCAGTGTACTATACGCAGTCGGAAAGGAAAGTAATCTGGTATTCTATTCCGATATTGAAAGCCTCATGAATGCCTTAAAAATCACTCATGACCCACAAGACTGGAGACTATTTATAGACTCTTCGAAACTGAGTCTGAAGGCTGTGCTTTTGAACAATGGAAACAGTCTTCCATCCTATTCCAGTAGCGCATGCCGTCCACATGAAAGAGACATACGATAACTTAAAGCATCTACTGACTTCCATTAACTATAACAAGTTCAGCTGGCACCTCTGTGGTGACTTGAAGGTAGTTGCCCTTTTAATGGGACTGTGGCAGCATGGGCTTTATAAAATACATGTGTTTCTTATGTGATGGGGATAGCCGAAGCAAGGGATTGGCACTACTTGTGGAAGGAATGGAATCGCAGACAAGACAAAATGTAAACAGTTGGGAGAGAAGAATATACAGCACCCAGCTCTGGTTGAGGCTCACAAAATCCTGCTACCATCCCTTCACATCAAACTAGGTTTGATGAAAAAACGTTGTGAAAGCCATGGACCGCACTTCACCAGCTTTCCGATACCTGCATGAAAAAATTCCCTCAACTCAGCGAAGCAAAGATTAAAGAGGGAGTTTTTGTGTGTCCTCAGATTCGAGAGCTCTTCAAAGGTGACCAGTTCAACAACTTGCTTCAGGGTGATGCAAAACAAGCATGGAGTGTTTTTCGCCTAGTGTCAACAAACTTTCTCGGGAATGTTAGTGCAGAAACACTACAAGGAACTAGTAGAAGACATGCTGATGCAGTATCAAAAACTTGGCTGCAATATGTCTCTAAAGATCCATTTCCTTGATTCCCATCTCAATTTCTTTCCTGACAACTGTGGCATGGTTCTTGATAAACAGGGCAAATGTTTTCACCAGAATATCGCAATGATGGAGCAAAGATACCAGGGAAAATGGTCCACTACAATGCTGGCTGACTACTGCTGGACACTCCCCAGAGAAGCTCCCGAACAGCTGTACAAGAGACAGGCAAAAAAATCTAAGAAGTAATCTATGACTTGTTTTTTCACAGGTATTAACCGAAGGCCTATTATATTTACTATTGACATGCATTTCGTGATGTAAACATTAATTCTTGTAGATTACAAAAAAACTAGAGTCAACTTTGCAATTTCACTGTCATATTCGTGTTCAGCATATAAAAATTGATAAGAAATGACTATTTTTATTTCAGTAACATGACCTTTGTAAAAATTTGTTGACCAATGTAATTGAATCAGAGTAAAATGACCATTCTAACCCTTCCTCCTGGGCAGAAGTCAATGAAGACACATCCTTGATGCAAGAAGGTATTGTAGACCCTGGAGGGCAGTCCGTGGCTACAGGATTCCTTCTTGCCACACCAAGGTGATTATATTCTTCTAAGTAACCTCTCTCCTCCAAAACGGCATAGAGGCTACCAGACAAGAGGTAGGACTTCTCTACTATGTTCTCTGTATACCTTACTCTCCAAGTCTACTATTCTAAACTCCAGAGATTGGACTTGTTCTCTGAGAGCCAGAAGCTCTTTGTACTGAATGTATACCAACTGGACGATAATCATACATGTGGCATTAAGTGCAAAAGACTGGATAGCCCCATCTCACTGCTGGACTGTAGTCTGTATCTTAGTATTAGTGAGTTATTATTTAAAGTTGCTAAACTAATATACAGGCCCAAAGATTGTTTTCTATTATTGGGCATTTGCTTAGCAAAGAACTGCAAACAAATTGTTGTTTAGGGTTAAATCACTTGCTGATGAAAACACCATGTGGTAACAAATGTCCCTGTTGTCTTCTTAATTAAGGAAATATGTCAGGGCTATGTAGAAAAAAAGAATAGTTAGGAAAATTAGATTTTAGATTTTTTAACCACTCTAATACCTACCTTATTTGTTCTAGAGCTGTAGTGCAATTAGAATTCAGGACCTTTAATGCATCAGGCATCGGAAGGGAGCAGAAGCCTCACAGCACTAGAGGTCTAGGTAAGTGCTGTGGGGCTGTTGAAGCCATTGTCACTGCTACAGATCCAGAGAGAGATGGCAGTGACAGTTATGGGGGCTGGGGAGGGAGTTGGAGAGGAAACAGGCGGGTGCAAGGGATGAGGCATCAGCACTGCCTATAGAGGCTTCTTCTGCTCTCAGTTCTTACCTATGTGATCTGTAAATGGCTACCTTGATGACAGGGAAACCCTTTCACTCTTTGGGCTCCAGTACAGATGCACCTGCTATCCCCTCTCCCTAGTACTTTCAGTGCGCTGTCACACCATCCGTCCCTTTTTGGACCCAGCAGCCCAAACTTTGATTGTCCCTCAGTACTGTGGAGTAGGGAGGAGTGGCCTAGTGGTTGGGGCAAGTTACCTCAGGCTAGAAAGTTGGGGGTTCAAATCCCACTAGAGAACAGCAACCTTTGGCAGGAAGGACTGGGGTTTCTGGTCCCACAGGTGCTCCTTGTGGTCTTGGGTAAGCCACTTAACCCTGCATGTCCCCTGTAAAATAGTTATCTCTAAGTTATAATGCCCTGTTCAATATAAACCACCTTGATATCATGAAAGGTGGTATATAAGAAATATAAAATAAATAAATCTTGACTATTACAATGTGGTATATCCCTGCTTAGGATTTAAAAAGATTGCTATCTGTCTAAAACACAGCCCTATGAGTGTTATCCCAAGCCAGGAAATCTGACCATATCATGCCTTTGATAATTCAGCACCACTGGATCCTACATAGTACCTTTTCAGATATGTCATAAAATTCTCACTCTGGTTCATAAATCCTTACAAAGCTCCAGAATACCTCTTTTCTCTCATCATTCCCTCTGCATTGTCTGTTTGCTACATTGCAACAGGTTATATATCCCCTCCCCTTCCAAAGTTAAATACACAGAGGCACATTCTGTATTGTGCGTCCTGGCCTCTGTGTGTCTGGTCGGAACCAGACACACAGAGGTAGATGGGATTCTGATCCCACGAGGCACGTCTAGCCCCCGTGGGATCAGAATCACATCTAGGCCTGTACATGCAGGCCGGGGGCCTGATTACCATTGGCCTGCACATACAGGCCCCTGTCTGGCTAACTCAGTCAGGCTCCTGAATGGGGCTGCAGCGCCATGGTGTCTGGTTGCCATGGCACCATGGCTCCATTCAGGAGCCACGATCCCCGGCCACTGACCACTGTGTTCTTTCCCCACAGCACAACCCCTGATCTGGCCTCCCATAGCCAGGGTCTCCTGCACCCCTCACCATTTGTTCCCGGCCAGGCCTCCCATCCCCCGACATCTAGGGGGACTTATTCCCACCTCCGAGATGGAATAAGTCCCCTGTCCAATCTGCCAGCCCCAGACTACAGGGCCAACTTCAGAATCGGCCCTGTACATCCAGGGCCACAGAATGCCCACTACCCATCTTAATTCCGCCTCCACACCACCCCTTCCTGCCCCATCTAAGCCTCCCTGTATAAATTCATGGACAACAAGGGAGACGAATAGCGGGAATGAACATCCCATTTCGGACATCCTTCCCAGCTATTTGCAGGACAGAATAGGCCTCACAAGTACCAGGAACTCAGTGCCTCACTATGGAACTGTTTGCCTCTCTTTGTCTGCCTTGAGATAAGTTATAAGAAATTGAAAGTTCCAGTTAAGACTTTTCTTTTCGAACAAGCCTTTGGGGTGAGAGCGGAGCTCAGGGGCAACTAAGTGGTGCTACCTACTCTGTCTCTGCTCTCCTTTCTCTTTCCTATCATTTGTGTAGTTCCTTTCTAAACCCAGTATTTTAAAAATGTTGCACTGCTTTGTTGGTTACTGTAAAGCAGTATATCAAGTCCCATAAACTATAAGCTATAATTCTGCTACAGAAGACAATATAAACACACTGAAAATGAAAAGTTTTCATTGATCTCTCTTCCAGCTCTCTTCATGCAGCATGGTGGGACAGAAATCTTATTTTTCTCTGAGTGGTGCAGTGCTTCCTATTAGCTAGCTAGCATATGGCTAGATAAATCTGGCTTAGATAACTAGTTGGGTGGGCCAGCATGTTTAGCTGATTGGGTTCTGACCTAGCTAGGCTAATATGCTTCATTGACTGGGCTAGCTAGCTGGTTGACTAGATGGGCTAGCTGGTTGCCTGGTCTAGTTGATTGAGTGGGCTAACTGATTTAGTTAATTGGGTTAGATGGTTTAGCTGTGCTCATGGCTTACCTTAATGACTGACTAGTCTAAGTGACTGAATATCTTTCCTACCTCCAGTTAGTGCAGTCACCTTTACGTGCTGTTGCAGTTGGAGGACATTTTATGATTGAAAAGACAGCCAATGTTTGCACAGCGAGAACTGCTCAAAACAACTCAGTGTCCTGCAGTCTCTGCCTTGGACAGCTTCTCAGTGTGTTGGTATGTCCCTTTTGAGCTGCCCTCTGTCTCCAGTGCTGTCCTATTGCAATGTGTTCCCTGTATGGCAGGTTCTTCCCTTGCTGCTTCCCTTACAACCAAGCAAACCCAACCTTCACAGCTTCCACAGCATGCTAAGACCAGGTGGAGACAGTTCTTATGTGAAAACTGAAGCTAGAAACTGGGTGTGTCATAAGCGAAAGCTTACAGTCCATTCTCAAGCTGAGCCTGAAGCCATTAAAGATGAATGCAGGAGATCTCTCATAGGTGTGATCAGGGCTGTACCAAGCCAAATTTGTACCCTGTGTCACTTATACATCAGGCGCCACACCCTCCTCTCACCCATACCTCCCTCCAGCTGCTGTCTGCTCGTGCCCTGCTGCTGCCACCCTGCTTTCTCCAGTGGCCCCAGCAGCAGCAGAGCAGACCTAACTTTAAAATGAAAAGAAAAAAAAAAAACATGTGGATCTTTCAACTCTGTGCTTTAAACAGATCTGATCCCTCCCTGTTCTGATGTCGCAACAGAGGAGGGAGGGACCAGACCTGCAAAATAACCTGCATGGTTTGGGGCTTTTTATTTTAGGTCTGCTCAGCGGCTGCCAGTGCCTCCACTGCTGAGAGAAAAAAAAGTGGCGATGGCAGGGCAACAGCAGGTAGACGAAATGCTCCCCTTACGTCTTTGCGCCCTGTGCAGCTGCACTGCTCGCACAGGACTAGCTACGACACTGGGTGTGATGCCAGCTGTTAGTCTATTGAGAAGAGCAGATATATGCCTTACAGTAGCAGCCAAGATGTGTGGCCCCTGGGAAGGCTCAGCTTCAACGGGAAAGGCTCAGCCTCAACTAAGCATCCTCATTCAAATATCTACATGAAATGTCTATACTTGTGTACATCATCAGAGAAAAAAGCATCAGCAATGGTTTTCTTTATGAAAGTGAATAAGGTCTTTGCATTTGCTACCTATTCAGGTGACAATATTGCATGCATACTTTTAAAAATCATTGTTTTCCAGTCCTGATGTTTTTCCAGTAGTGAATGCATGCTATGGAAACCTACCTCACATATACTTTTAGCCACTTTCAGGAGGGTAATTTTCAGGCATATCATTATATACCTATGTGAATAGCTTTGAAAACTGCCCTTTATATATATTCTTCCAAAGGTTACCCGAGTAAGAAGAGTTTTAATGATGTAAAAACCATTATTGTGTGACAAGAAGCAGTAGCCTTGCTTCTGCTCTAAGCACTACTTTCCCTTAGGAAATCTATTGCCATGTGCTTCTTCTTATGAATCTGTGACAACCTGTGTCTGAGATGCAATCAGCCCCCTAAGACAATGCTAATTTCATGTTCATTAACAACCCTACTAGGATATATGTCATCTGTGACTCTTATATCATGATTAGCTGGGACAACTAGTCTAATCTTTTAATCCTAAATCCACAGAGATAATGTAGCCATTGCTGGATAGAGCACATAAATGTTAAAGTATCTAGCTTGGAAAACACATTTTTAACTTACATTATAATAAATATTGAGTAAAAATAACGCTTTTTTAACTGAAAATACACTTTACATTTTATGAAAACTATGCATGTTGCCATCCAAACGTTTTCAGGGGAGATGATGTCTATCAAGCTTTGGTGGGAGTGGCTGACTTGGATTTGGTGGCAGTTACAGAAACATGGTTCACAGAAAACCATGACTGGGATGTAACTATACCTGGCTATACTTTATTCAGAAAGGACAGGTTAGGAAGAAGGGGAGGAGGAGTGGCACTATATGTAAAAACTATTAAAGCTTTGGAATTACAGAGCTTAAAAGGGAGAGAGGAGGCATTGTGGGTTAAACTAGAAAGAGGGAAAGAGAAATCTATTTGCATTGGTGTGATATACAGACCTCCCTCACAAGAGGAAGAGGTGGACAGGGAGTTAATTAAAGACATACGCAGCATTGCTAGGAAAGGGGAAGTGCTACTGATAGGAGATTTCAATATGCCAGATGTTGATTGGCACATTCCTGCTGCAGTATCATCTAGGAGATCCTGGATTCTCTACAGGGAGAACTATTCAGGCAATTGGTAACAGACCCCACACGTGAAGGGGCCATACTGGACTTGGTGCTTACCAATGGTGAAAGTGTTTCTGATGTTGTAGTGGGAGATCATTTTGCATCCAGTGATCACCAGATGGTGTGGTTCAGTATTAGGACTAGGGCTGTTAGAATCCATTCCAAGGTGAGGATCTTAGACTTCAGGAAGACTAGTTTTGCGAAGATGGGCCAATACCTCAGGGAGTCGTTAGTGTGATGGGAACAGCTGGGGGATGTAGAAAAACAGTGGGCAAAACTGAAAGGGGGTATTTTAAGGGCAACCAACCTTTTTGTTAAAATGGTAAATAAAGGCAAAAGGAAAAGGAGACCGCTATGGTTTTCGAAGGAAGTAGCTGAAAAAGTGAAGAAAAAGAGGGAGGCCTTCATGAAATACAAGAGATCACAGAGAGAGGAAGACAGGCATAAGTCTTTGGAAAAACTTAGAGAAGGCTAGCAAAGTAGTCAAGAAGGCAAAGATTCAAAAGGAGGAGGAAATAGCCAATGCAATAAAATGGGGGTGGGCTAAGACATTTTTCAGATATATTAGTGAGAAGAGGAAGGGAAAAATTGGTATTGTCAGACTCAAGGGTGCAAGGGGGAATATGTAGAAGCTGATAAGGATAAAGTGGAATTGCTTAAAAAATATTTTTGTTCTGTGTTCACAGATGAAGAACCAGGAGCAGGACCTCAGAAAACACCCACAAATAGGAACAGAAGCGAGGGACATCTTGAACAATTTTCAGAAGACTGTGTTCATGAGAAACTAGCTCAACTTAAAGTAGACAAAGCGATGGGAGACCGGATGGGATACACCCTAGAATACTGAGGGAACTTGGGGACGTTCTAGCAGCTCCACTGACTGACCTTTTCAATGCCTCGTTGGAGTCAGGAGTGGTGCCAAAGGACTGGAGAGAGGCTCATGTGGTGCCTTTACACAAAAGCGGAAGTAAGGATGTGGTTGAAAACTACAGGCCAGTTAATTTAACTTCGGTGGTGAGTAAATTATTGGAAACGCTGCTGAAAAAGAAAATAGTGAGGTTTCTGGAGTCCAGCGGATTACAGGATCCGAGGCAGCATGGATTCACCAGAGGCAGGTCTTGTCAGACAAATCTGATTGATTTCTTTGACTGGGTGACCAGGGAGTTGTACCGAGGGAGAGCTCTAGATGTGGTGTATTTAGATTTTCAGTAAAGCCTTTGACACTGTTCCTCACAGGCGACTTATAAACAAACTGAGCACCCTAGGGAAGGACCCTAAAGTTACTGCTTGGGTTAGAAATTGGTTGGGTGGGAGGCGACAAAGAGTACAAGTAAATGGAGCTCACTCTGAGGAGAAGAATGTTACCAGTGGTGTGCCCCAGGGATCTGTCTTTGGTCCGATTCTTTTTAACATCTTTGTTAGTGATATAGCGGAAGGGCTGTCGGGTACCATAGTTCTGCAAATAATCAAGATTTTTTGTTATAATTCTGTAAATAATTAACTGTCTAAATAATCAAAGGTTCTTGTTATGAGCTATATATGTTTGCTTTTGTTCATAATGTTCCTTGTACATAGTTGCAATGTTGCATAATGTTCCATGTATTTGTTCACCAATGTTCTATGTAAACCGCCACTGATCTTGGGAAGGGGCGGTATATAAAAGTTTTCAAATAAATAAAATAAATAAATAAATAAGGTTTGCTTCTTTGCAGATGATACCAAAATCTGCAATAGAGTAGACACCCAGGAAGGTGTAGATAACATGAGGAGGGATCTAGCTAAGCTTGAAGAATGGTCTAGAATTTGGCAGCTGGGATTTAATGTTAAAAAATGTAAGGTCATGCATTTGGGCTGCAGCAATCCAAGGGAGCAATACAGTATAGGAGATGAAGTACTTTTGTCCACTAAAGAAGAGCGGGACCTAGGCGTGGTTGTGTCTGATGATCTTAAAGTAGCTAAACAGGTAGAACAGGCGATGGCAAAAGCTAGAAGGATGCTTGGGTGCATACGGAGAGGAATGGCTAGCAGAAAAAAGGAGGTGATAATGCCTCTGTATAAGTCTTTGGTGCGACCTCATTTGGAGTATAGTGTGCAATTCTGGAGACCGCACTTTCAAAAAGATGTGAACAGGATGGAGTCGGTGCAGAGGGTGGCTACTAAAATGATTAGTGGGCTTCATTATAAAGCATATGAGGACAGACTTGAGGATCTTAATATGTACACCTTAGAGGAAAGGCGGGATAGAGGTGATATGATTGAGATGTTTAAATACCTCCGTGGCATAAATGTTCAGGGAGAGAGCCTCTTTCAATTGAAAGCAAGTTCTGCTACGAGGGGACATGGGATGAGGGTGAAGGGAGATAGACTCAGGAGTGATATGCGGAAATATTTCTTTACGGAAAGAGTGGTGGATCCATGGAATAGTCTCCCAGTGGAGGTGGTAGAGATGAGGACAGTAACTGAATTCAAAAAAACATGGGACCAACACAGAGGATCTCTAAAGGTAAAAAGTGGACGGTTGTAGGTGTTGATATGGAAGGACAGACTCGATAGGCCATGTGGTCTTTTTCTGTCATCATGTTTCTATGTTTCTATGTTTCTAAACTTGAAGGTTCTTCAAATGAATAAGGAGCTTGATTCTGGATGTGTACATTATTTGCAACGGGGGCAGATAATGGGCATGCATAGGAAAATGTTATCAGCTTAGTTTATTTTTTGGATCATTCACTCTAGGGGATCATATTCAAAATCTGAATAGTCATTTCCTTTATTTCATTTGTTCCATTCAAGTTAGTGAGGCAAGCAGCTTTGCACTCTTAACGGTGGGGTATTTCATCCATTTGCAATGTAACTTGCTTAAAACTTGCTGGCAGGTATCTGTCACAAGGCTAAGAGCTCTCCAAGATCTCAAGATTGGAATGAAGACCCTGCTGCACAAAAAGTGGAGCAAAGGGTACGAACAGTGTCATAAAGTCTCTGAATCAGGGCCATAACAAGGACCGTGCAAGCAATGCGGCCACACAACCTGCAAGTCTGGAAGGGTAATGATGTCAACACTGGGCTTCCAGTGACAAAGGCAAGTTCCTGTTTACAGGGGGTTGTAGGGGAGTGCTAGATTTGCAGGTCTTACAGGATGTATTTCTAGCTTGGTAGGGAAGAGGTGGCTTTACTTCTTTTCATCATCTTTATATGGCGCTAACAGAACCCACCAGAACCAATAAAGCAGGATATGCAGCAGCAAGGCTTGTAACTGGATGGCCCCACAGTGACATAGGCAGAGGAGGAGGGTTTTTTTTTTTCCTTTTATTTGTTTGTATGGGGGGGATAACAAACCCCACTGGAAAAGGAGACAAGGCGCTGCAAATGGAATGGCACCTAGCATTCATTTCATTTTATTCATTTATAGCTCGGCTATCATAGAAATTCTGGCCAAACCACAGCAACAATACAAACGATATCCACAAGGCAGAAACAATTCACAGGAAAGCATAATATGACTTCATTAATCACAGGTCTACAAATTCATTTCAGGCTGAGTTCAATTGGAATGTTTCAATCACGGTCACCTTTCTAGTAATTGACAGGTATCCACATGAAGACTTCACAGACAATTAGTAAGGCGTTCCTGCAGGTGAAAGTTCAATTATTTCATCTCTCTGCGTTACATTTTTAAAAAGCTGAACTCATCAGAATTAGCACTTGTTGTTTTATCTGACATCAACAAATATTTTCCAGTCTCTAATATTTTAGAAGTTATAATGAAGTGCTGATTCACATAGTGGGGAAAGCACCATCAATCAGTGTAACACTTTTACCACTGTGCAACAACATAAAGACTTTCGCTTTTCCTGTACAATTGCAATGATTATGCAGTTAACAATTTCCAGAGATTACCCACCTAATGAGATAATTGCATCTGATCATGTAGGAACTGATCTTATTAGAGGACATTTGTTTCCTTAACCTCTGGAACCATTTAGTTCCACTTTAGCCATACGGATGAGAGTACACGTGAAAAAGGAAATATCAACTTCTGAAAAAAGAAAAGGAATGCCAACCATGTTTGTGGCTGGTTTGTCACTTTTGGAATTGCATCCACAGAGACGGCACTAAAAAATAGGTACAAGCTTGCAGCAGCTTTTCATTCTCTGCGAAAATGTGAAGAATATCATAAGCATACTTCCTGTATGCCTCAGTAAAACTCATCTACTAAAGTGCAAACCCCTTTTATTAAATTGTGCCTTGTGTGAAAAGAAAATGTCACACAAAAAGGGAGATGTTCACTAAAGCACGCTACCTGGTACGCAGGATTTAGTGCATGGTAAGAGCATGGCGGTAAAAAGTAACATGGGCTCCTGTGCTAAAAATCCCATACTGCTCATACTGAATGTGATTGGATGGGGACCTGGGTGGGCCAGAGATGGAACAGAGGAGAAGACAGCAAGTTATGGTTAGTGCAGGTATTAGTAGTTCACACTAGCCACGCTTGTTGACCTTAGTGCAGTGCACTTAATATCATCTCGATAGATGGCATTTTTTATTTATATATTTATTTAATTTATAAATTTTCAACACAAATACTCACAAAGCAAGTTTATACAGGAAACATGATGGTACATGATTAGAAAAAAATAGATTTCTACCTAATTGTAGAAGACAAATTGCACATCAAGAAGCCCACATCTCGAGGAAGAACAACATTTAAGTAACAATCATAAAAAGAAACAATGAGCATAAGCTCCAAAAAACTGCATCCACAATTTAATCCCTCCTCTACCTCACCCAACCTCACCCTGTTTCTCTCTTTTGGCAAGAAAGGCCTACAATTGCAGAGAGTCCATAAGATAAGTCTAGCACCCTGCAGCGTAACCAAACACTTGCAGGGATAACTTCCAAAAAAGTAGCCCCAAGGGCCAACACCCTCGACTTAAGGGCTAAAAAGGCCCTTCTCTGAAGCTGAGTGGCCCTTTCCGGAAACAATTGAATCCTAGCTCCATAAAATAAAGTTGCTTTATTCTTAAAATAACTTTTAAACACAGAGACCTTGTCTTGTTCAGCAAGAAAGGTAACCACTAAAGTAGCTCTGGTGAAGGTAGTACCTGTGAGTCCTCTTAAGAATTGTGTCAAATTAAAATCTGACTGAGGTTGCAAGACATCAATACCCTCAGAGGGCTCTCTTGAGACTTTCCCATCAAGCAAGTAAAATAGCTTAGCAAATACCATAGAATCAGCACCAGGCAAAGCCAAGGCCTCCTTGAGGTATTTTCGTAACAAGATCTCAGGTGATAATAAGTGACAAAAAGGAAAATTCAAGAAACAAATATTTTTGCCCTAAACATATTTTCATACATTTCCAGTTTGCGGTGAATAATAAGACTGGGCCCGATATTCATTTGGGCAGGCAATGTGCCACTACAGCAGATAGCCATATCTGCCGACCCTTTACCCCGGATATTCAATACCAGTGTCATATGTGGCCCCGGCATTAAATATCCAGGTTTGCTGCACATGGGGTAGAGCGTGATCTGGAGAACTCAGGGACATCTCCAATGTCTGTAAAGAAAAGGAGTCGATACCTGTGGGAGGATTACTGTCCTCATTGGTCTTTAAGTGCTTGTCCTTCGGTCTGGTAACTTTTACATGAAACAGCTTCTTCTTCTGCTTTTCCATGGATAATATTAACAGACCTGGAAAACAGTAAAGTGTTCCTTCATTGCTCTAAGGAGCCAGAAATTCCCCTTGTATCATACCCTTTTGTTCACGCCATAGCCGCACGTAGCAAGCAGCAGATTTTATTCATGGCCTCGATGACATTGGGGCCGACTGGGAAACAGCCTGCATCCTCCGCTGCAGCTCAGCTGCCGCTAGTCTCCTCCCCAATGGGTGGCATTATGTGTTCCCCATGTGCTGGCTTACTCAGTGCTGCATCTTGGGCACATGCTAACTGCAAGGGGGCAAACACTCATTCCCCCTGATATTAACTCAGGCCCCTTTAATGAGGGTTTAAGCAAACATGCCCCAATATGACCAAAACTATGCAAAAATAATTTTACATTGTCTATCTTTTTTTCTAGAAAATGTTTTTTCAAACTGTCATGAGAAGTCTACTTCACAAAAGGTTTATGTAGATTTTTATTAATTAACTGCTACAATGCAGTTTTTAAAATTTATTTTAGATTTAGCCCATTCCTTTTCAGTAGTAGCTCAATGCAAGTTACAATCAGGCAGGACTTAATTTATAGACAAAAACAAAGTGGAAGTGTGGGTGGGGGCATAGTTGGAAGTGACCTGTGAGGGCAGAACCAGTGCTGGATGTACCCTGTGGAAGTGGGGCCAGGGCCAGGACCAAGTATCCTCACTCCCAGATGCACACAATCAGGGGCAGTTCTTCCATTAGGCCACCCGAGGCGACGGCCTCAGGCAGCACTCTAATGGGGGTGGCACTCCGGCTCTGTTTTGATTTTAGATTTTGCAGCCTCTGGCCTGCCTCTGATTTCCACGCGGGAAGGCAGAGGCAGGCCAGAGGCTGCAAAATCTAAAATTAAAACAGAACCAGAGTGCCGCTGGGGTCAGACAAATCAGCCTGATTGCTTGCAAGAACCCTGCTAGTGATCAGGCTGATTCGTGTGGCGGCGGCACTCTGGCTGTTTTTATTTTAGATTTTGCTGCTTCTGGCCTGTCTCTGCCTTCCCACCACTTTTGTTTCTTGCTGCAAGCATTCTTGAGAAAAAAAAAAGCAGTGGGAAGTTAGAGGGAGGCCAGAGGTAGCAAAATCTAAAATATAAACAGCTGGAGTGCCGCTGCCACCGCCATCGGATGAGAGGTGCAGGTGGAGGGAGTGGGGACAGGAGGAGGACAAGGAAAGACAAAGGGGAGAGACAGGGGGCAAATGCTGGACAAAGGGAGACAGGGGGATATACTGGACAAAGGGGAGAGACAGGGGGCAAGTGCTAGACAAAGGGGAGAAACAGGGGACAAATGCTGGACAAAGAGGGAGACAGGGGGACAAGTGCTAGACAACAGAGAAACAGCTGGAAGACAAATGCTAGGCAACGGGGGGGAGGAGGGGAGACAAGAGGACAAATGCTTGAAAACACTAGGGGGGGACAAATGCTGGACAACAGGGGGGCAGGAAGATATGCTGGAGGGAGAAAGCATGGAGACAAATGTTGGATGGGGGAATTAGGGAGACATGCTGGACAATGAGGAGGGGGGAGACAGGAGGACAACACAGAGGGGAAGAAGAGCTGGGAATGGAAGGACTGGAGGTGAAGGTTGAAAAGTGGTAGGTAGATGGCATAAAAAAGAGGGAGATTGAGAACTGCATATAAGGAGTAGTGAAATCTGGGTGGTCAGAGAGAGGTATCCTTCCATCCCCTTTACCTTTTTTGTCACTCTTCTCTGTACCTTTTCTAAGTCTGCTATATCCTTTTTAAGATATGACAACCAGAATTGCACATGATATTCAAGATGTGGTCACACCATGGAACAATACAAAGGCATTATAATATTATTGTTTTTAGGGGTCCTCTTTAACAATGGCTTATGGACCCTCCCCAGGAACCTGTCCAAACATTTTTTAAAGCCAGCTACACTAAAAGCCTTTACAACATCTTCTGGTAATGAATTGCAGGGTTTGATAATGTGTTGACTGAAAAATATCTTCACCTAGTAGTCCTAAAAGGGTTACACTGTAGCCGCATTGCATGTCCCCTAGTCTTTCTAAATTCTGATGGCATAAACAATCAACCTAAATTTACCCATTCCACTCCAGACAATATTTCTAGACCTCTAACATAACACCCCTCAGCCATCTCTTCCCCAGGTTGAAAAGACATAACATTGGCAGGCTGTGATGGGGTCCCTGGAGAGGCAGATGAGTGGGGGGGGGATGAGTGGCCATACCATTTATGCCTCTGCCCCCACCCCACTGTACCCCTGCACCCGAGGCACCCACCAACCCGCATGTGGCTGGCCTGGGACTGCGCACCACCAACACTGACAGCACATGGGCATGTTAGCATGGCATGGGGGGTGTTGGCGGAGGGGGCAGCGGCACCCACTTGCAGCAGACCAAGGCAATGCCCTGCTCCATTACACCATGCACAGTGCAATATGTGCCAAGGTCTATCTGATTGGAAGCATGTCAACCTCAAAGACTGCTGTGGCACTACACACAGTTGTTGTGTATAGGAACAGAGGATCACAGGTTCAGGTCTGGGCTGTGGATCATAAAGTGCATATCCCTGTGACTTCATTTTATCCCACAGTGTGGGTACAACACCAACATGTGTAACACCCAATGAATCGGCAAACAAGGGTACAAAAACACCCACACTGACAGACTCCACTATCCTCAGCTGAAAGGAGGGTCAGGCTGACAGCACCAGCACACTGAGTGGCCGTTAACATTAGAGCGCACTACTAGCCCCTGAACAATGAGTACACCTTAACAATGCCTGAGCTGAGATTGGAACCAGATTGGCAGACAGGAATGCCAACCATCTCCATTTTGCACAGTGCGTCAATATGAGTGGAAGTGGGAATGTGTGTGTTTGTTTGTGTTTGTGTTTGTGTGTGTGTGTGTGTGTGTGTGTGTGTCTATCCATTGTTTTGTGGCTTTCTACTCCTCACTGAGCCTCACAGTGCCTAAGCTGCTTCCAGAGTTAGCCTGCAAATGTGCATGATGAGGAGCAAAGTATTGTGGGTATGGCCCAAACAGGGCAGATTACTTTGCATCGGGGTAGGGCAATGGCTGGGACATCATAGTGCCAGATTGCCATCTGCATGGAGCGAGTGGCCACATCATTTCATGCTGGGAGGACACTCTCATTCTGACCGAGCTGTGACCATGGCACAGCTATGTATTCACATAGTGCTAGCTATATAGTGTCTGGGTCTAATGGCATGGATGTGCTTCTTGTTCTGGGGGGTCTGATCATTGGACCACTTGCTGAGTGATCCTGCTGTATATCCCAAGCCTGGGTGCACATATAATACTTACGACTGGCCAGCTGACTGTCTACACTTGGTATGTGCATGGCTGGGACACCTAGTGGTGGGCAGCAGGTATTTGCTGCGGGTGAATATTAAACCTAAGTAGTTGGGAAGTGAGGTGTTCCAGGACTATTCCCAATATTACAGGTAGGGAGAGCAGGTTCCTAGTAACAACCCCCTCGCATGTCTATAGGCCCCTTCCCCCTGGTAGTTGGCAGCCATAGTAACAGCCTTATAAAAGTGGGTATTGTCCATACACTGTCCTAGATAGGCTAGGGTCCAACAGGGCCAGATGTGACTGGCACATACAGCAGGACATAAGATGATTAGTATAACCACACTGCAAACAGTACCTGCCACACACTGGTGATGAAGGCAATCTGCAGCAGAGACTGTCTGTAGTACTTTAGGTACGGGGACCTGCTGCTGGGTGACCATCCTCACCCTCAGGGTGACTGCTGAAACTGCTCAGTAGTACAGTTTGTAGCTGCTCTGTGCTTGTATCACACAATGTCAGTTCCTCTTACTGAGCTGAGGTAATGGATACATGAGTTCTCCATTCGGTGATCAGCTGTAGACTGCTGTTCTCATGTGCACTGCATCATGGGTACTGGTGGGGCTACCCTATACCGGTGCACACAGCAGACATTTTAGGCAGTGACCTGCAGTCTCTTTGTATCCAGACATTGCTGTACAGAGAAGCATGGAGGTATAGCTTATTGGTTAGTTCAAAATCTCCTTAAACAAATAACAGGCGTTCAATTCCTACCTATTCTTTTTGTGAATGTGCTACTCAGATCATTTTCATGCCTATAACAGTCAGGGCTCTGCAGATCGGTGCTGCCAGCACAAACCACTCTCTCCTCAGCTGTCATCCATCCTTCAGCCCATCCATCTGCCTCTGTCGGCTATGTACAGTCCTGTCCTCTTGTGCAGACTGCTACCCCATGACCTATTCTGGTATCCTTTTCCACATTATGGCTCTTCGTGCTCACCTCTCCTCTGCCTGATCTGCGTGGCACCACTACTACTCTGTCCTTCTGTCCCTGCAAACATCCTGCCACTTCTGCCTCTGCTGGGAGACACATCTTCCCCAACCAATGCCACACACTGTCACTGCAGCACTTTACATTGGCGCTGCTCATTGGTACAGCTGCTTCCTACATGCTGGTCCGCATTACTAGCTGCCAAATAGGGTGTCCACCAAATGGCAGGTCCATCAGCTCCCACCTGTCCTTCCTTCCATCACCTTTACATTGACATTCCCTAGTGCTCTGCCCAATGTTTGGCTTACAGCCATGGTCCTGCTTTAAGGTGCATGCATTCCACCTTAGTGCACTTTGTCTCTCCTTAGGATGCCTTATGTCATGTTAGGGCACCTTACTACAACTTGGGATACCTTATCTCCTGCTAGCCCTTATACCTTATCTCCTGCTAGCCCTCCCTCCACACACTCCTGCCCTATCCGGGCAGTGGGAGCCCTCCCTCCACACACTCCTGCCCAATCCGGGCAGTGGGAGCCCTCCCTCCACACACTCCTGCCCAATCCGGGCAGTGGGAGCCTTCCCTCCACACACTCCTGCCCAATCCGGGCAGTGGGAGCCCTCCCTCCACACACTCCTGCCCAATCCGGGCAGTGGGAGCCTTCCCTCCACACACTCCTGCCCAATCCGGGCAGTGGGAGCCCTCCCTCCACACACTCCTGCCCAATCCGGGCAGTGGGAGCCTTCCCTCCACACACTCCTGCCCAATCCGGGCAGTGGGAGCCCTCCCTCCACACACTCCTGCCCAATCCGGGCAGTGGGAGCCCTCCCTCCACACACTCCTGCCCAATCCGGGCAGTGGGAGCCCTCCCTCCACACACTCCTGCCCAATCCGGGCAGTGTGGAGCCCTCCCTCCACACACTCCTGCCCTATCCGGGCAGTGGGAGCCCTCCCTAACCCCACTCCTGCCCAATCCGGGCAGTGGGAGCCTTCCCTCCACACACTCCTGCCCAATCCGGGCAGTGGGAGCCAACCCTCCACACACTCCTGCCCAAACCGGGCAGTGGGAGCCTGCCCTCCACGCACACTCCTGCCAATCCGGGCAGTGGGAGCCCTCCCTCCACACACTCCTGCCCAATCCGGGCAGTGGGAGGCTCACACGCACGCAGGCAGAACCGCATAAAAGCGGCGTCCCTACTTCGTGGGAGCTGCTGAGCATTGCTAGCCCTCCAACCGCCTTGGTGAAGCTCCTGCCCTATCCGGGCAGTGGGAGCCTTTCCCCCACACACCCCTGCCCTATCCGGGCAGCGGGAGCCTTTCCCTCCACACACTCCTGCCCTATCCGGGCAGTGGGAGCCCTCCCTCCACACACTCCTGCCCTATCCGGGCAGTGGGAGCCCTCCCTCCACACACTCCTGCCCTATCCGGGCAGTGGGAGCCCTCCCTCCACACACTCCTGCCCAATCCGGGCAGTGGGAGCCCTCCCTCCACACACTCCTGCCCAATCCGGGCAGTGGGAGCCTTCCCTCCACACACTCCTGCCCAATCCGGGCAGTGTGGAGCCCTCCCTCCACACACTCCTGCCCAATCCGGGCAGTGGGAGCCTTCCCTCCACACACTCCTGCCCAATCCGGGCAGTGGGAGCCCTGCCCCCACACACTCCTGCCCAATCCGGGCAGTGGGAGCCTTCCCTCCACACACTCCTGCCCAATCCGGGCAGTGGGAGCCCTCCCTCCACACACTCCTGCCCAATCCGGGCAGTGGGAGGCTCACACGCACGCAGGCAGAACCGCATAAAAGCGGCGTCCCTACAGGGCGCGCCCGCGCCTTGTGGGCCCGCGCCTGAGGGCCTCGCCAGAGGGCCCTTTGGCGGTGGCCCTTAGGTGGTGGAGATTAGGCGCAGTTGAAACATCATCCACTGAACCGCAACAAGGCTGCAAGTATCAAGAAGCCTGACTCACATGACCAAAACTCCGATAACGGACAGAAAACGAAAGTGCAGCAATCAAATGACTGACGGCTTGAGCTCCCCAGGCCGGGTCTGAGCTTGCCGGTCCCGACCACCACGCTCCACGAGATTCCCATAGCTGGTCCAAAATTCGACATCAAGAGCTTTCAACTACAACGATATCACCCAGGTAATCAATTACTGGACTTATCTACCTCCTGATGCAAAAGACCACTGTGCAACTCTGGCCTAACCCCCCCCCCCCAAGTAGGAGCCAACATACCTCTGTATATATAATGTGTAAATTCCCCACTGTCACAAGCCCTGTTCTCCTCAAGCCAGCTGTTACATTGTAAACCCCTACCAACTCTAAAGGCTACTACTGTTTATTTAGAGCTAAATGAAACCAAGTATCTCTAACCAGCAAGTTGTTACATTTCAATGCAGTAACCCAATAACCTTCTTGCAATAACCTTAAGACTGTATCGCACAATACTGTATCTGTTTATACTGAGTGATAGGTAACGATAGGACTGTATCGCACAATACTGTATCTGTTTATACTGAGTGATAAGGAACGTTAGGACTGTATCCCTATTTTGTTAAAGTAATAAGAAACGCTGTACCCCAACCCATCTATCCCTGCTAGACTGTTGGTACCCAACAACTATCTTGTCGGCCTACACTAACACATCTCTAGGCCAGCTGCCTTGACTTCACCCCACACTGCGCCACTCGAATCCAAAATCCAAGTATTTCTGGCAGACATAAAATGGAGCCTGCTCACACCTTCCTGATTTTGTGCATGTGTATACTAACATCTTCATATAGAACCATCCCACACTCACAATACTGCATTCCTCTACTATATACACCAATCTACCTTCTCCACCCCCCCCGCCATTACCCATCCGGCATCAATACAACTTAAATCCTATCACCACCACACAAACACCAAGTAAATTACCCCAACGACACACCCATATCAAAGGGAACAAATCTCAAAAACACCCTAAAACCAAAGCAAAGAACACTATTGGATCTCAAATACAACTCACACGAACCACACACCAAGAACATCACACATGTAACATTATCCTTATTAATGCTAGGTCAATAAGGAATAAAACGCATATTATCCACAACATTCTAACTGACGAACAACCAGATATCCTATGCATAACAGAAACATGGCTCACTGACTCAGACTCTGCAACAATGAATCAAATACAGAAAGCCCGGATACCAACTATACAACTGCCCACGCATCAACAGAAGAGGAGGCAGAGTCCTTATAGCAGCCAAAACCAGCCTTCAACTCACAACCACATCTACGGTCACAAATTCCGATCTTGACCTACTTAAAGTCGAGAGCATGGCATTATCCATCTGCCTAATCTATCGACCTCCCTCACCACAGCACGAAACACTAGCCACAGCACTAGAAACCATCACATCCACACAAAGCAAAAAATTCCAGATCATCCTCGGAGATTTGAACCTAGCATCAATTCCTCCGTCCCACACGGACTCCTTCTATGAAGCCATCGACCAATTGGGTTTCCAACAAATAATAAGCAACCCCACACACGATAGAGGAAACATCCTAGATATGATTTTCATACCCAGAAATCCACAACAAAGCAATGAACCACCTATAATAAACATAACTCAAGTACCATGGTCAGACCACCACCAAATCAACTGTAAACTTAAACTACAGTGCCAACCCAAAAACTCAAAGGAGATGAGAATGACCAACCCCATTAGGAAATTCAGCAAACTCAACGAGGAACACCTCATAAGCACCATTGCATCCCACATAAACCTAGATTCCACAGACCTAGACGAACTAACTAACAGATGGAACACACACATCCAAATACATCTAACCCAACTTTGAAACACACATCAAACCCACATAAGATCAACTCGGAACCCTGGTACACAGGAACTCTAATAAAATCAAAAAGGGAGCTCCGTAAAATAGAGAGAAAATGGAGACAAACCAAATCCTCCGATCTCAAAACTAAATACATGGCCCATCTCGCAAAATACAAAGACGACGTGAACAATGCAAAAAAATTACATCACACCAACATCCTAAACAAGGCAATCAATCGCCCACGAGAGTTATTTGAACTAGTCAAATCACTAACCAAAACCGACCAAAATGCCAACCTCAACAAATCCATCAAGGTCCAAACACTGGCAAACCACTACGCGACCAAACTGACGGCCCCTGGTCCTCCACCCCCCCCCACCAACACCACAAATCAGAAGTGAGAACAACACAACGCAAAACCAGTTATGGGAGCACTTCCACAAAATAGGAACCCAGCAAATCACAGCCATTGTCACAAGCCTGAAAAGCACCACCTCCCCACTAGATCCCTGTCCTGCATCCTGGATCAAGGCAGTGAAACAAGACATAGCACCTCACATAGCACACATAGTTAACCTATCCCTACAACAAGGAATCATGCCCTCAGAACTAAAGAAATCAGTCATTAGACCAATCCTAAAAAACACTACACTCAACGGAGAAGACCCAGCCTCCTACCGTCCCATATCAAGTATCTCATTCCTGGCAAAGATCATAGAAAAAACGGTCCTTCTACAACTCCAAGACCATCTGACTGACAGTGCTCCTCTTGATGACCAGCAATATGGCTTCAGGCAACATCATGGAGTTGAAACCCTGTTACTAGTTCTACTTAACAACCTCCTAAAGGGCCTTGAAAACAAAAAGAAAATGTACATTCTTGTATTCATTGACATCTCAGCTGCCTTTGATACAGTTAATCATGGGACCCTCATAAATAGGATAAAATCAATAGGAATAACAGGAACCCCACTAAAATGGTTCTCATCCTACATCTCAAATCGAACACAACAGGTTCAATTCAACGGAGAAAAAGCAGAATCTTTCTCACAAACACAGGGAATCCCCCAAGGCTCTGCTCTATCAGCACTTCTGTTTAACATATATATGCAGCCACTATGCAAAAGTTTCTCACGGCACGAAATTAATTACCACATCTATGCCGATGATATCATGCTATACACACAACTAGACACTAAAAACCCAGACTACAACCCACTGGAGACATGTATCGGAGAGATGCAAGACTGGTTACAACAAAGTAGCATGACAATTAATTACTAAAATTACGAAGTAATGTATATCTCCAAAGAACCGAATTTTGACCCTCCCACATCAATAACACTATCTAACAACACTTACCAAACAAAAAAAGAAATAAAGTATCTAGGAGTCACATTTGACTGTGACCTAAAGATGGAAAAACACCTCCGAAAGACCAACAGAGCAGTTTTCCACAAGCTTAGAGTGCTCCAACCCATTCGGAATATTATTGATCCCCAAAACTTCAGAACAGTGGCCCAAGCACTCATCATGCCACATTTTGACTACTGCAACGCCATCCTACAAGGTTTACCTAAAAAAACCCTAAACATATTACAAATGGCACAAAATGTAGCTGCCAGGGTCATAATGAAGAAAAATCTAAGTGACCACATCACACCAGTGCTAATTCAATTACACTGGCTACCCATAACAGCTCGCACAAAATACAAAATACTAACAACCACCTTCAAACTCATCCACAACTTAGCACCTTCCTTCCTCAACAACCTAGTAAGATTGCAACCTCCTACCCGAAACAGAAGAACCCACAATTCCAACATCCTTCACACTCCAACAGATATAAGATCTGCCAAAACTAACACCAGCCACAGGGCTTTCTCATATGTGGCGCCAACACTGTGGAACCAACTCCCACCAGAACTACGAGCTAGCAATGACCTTCTAGACTTCAGAAAGAAACTCAAAACGCACATTTTCCAATCACATTTCAACCTGAACTAAACCCACAGATGGAGCAGCCCCTGACCACTGTGTCCAAGAAGATTATCCTGTATATATGTATTTATGTATATCTGTAAATGAACTCCCCCATAGCTAAGAAGTGTTAACTCTGTATGATGTGCTTTTCTGACAATCTGTATGTAAGCAAAATTTGTACCTGCCTTGATTCGACAGTCCAAGAAGATTATCCTGTATATATGTATTTATGTATATATGTAAATGAACTCCCCCATAGCTAAGAAGTGTTAACTCTGTATGATGTGCTTTTCTGACAATCTGTATGTAAACAAAATTTGTACCTGCCTTGATTCGGCAGTTTCACAATAGTAATCCTACCCGCTTCTGATCGCTGGAAGGAGCGGGCTACAAATGCTTGCTAAATAAAAAAAATAAAAAATAAAATAGGGCACCTTATCACATCCTAAGATGCCTTGTCTCTCCTTAGGACGTCTTGTCACCTTACCGCACTTGGTGCTGTTAACTCACATTAAATGGCCCAAGGCACCCTAATGCTGGCACGCCCCCTACCCGCCCACTGTCTTATATAGCTTCAGGCATCTTAACGCTACCCTTACCACCAGTGATTTTATTGCGGTTTAGTAAACATACCCCTTATTCTCCTTTCCTTTCCTTTCCTTATGATTCCCAGCATTGTATTTACTTTCTTTGACGCCATTGCATACTGGTCAGAGGGTTTCAACATATCCATGATGATGCCTAAATCTTTTTCCTGGGTGGTGGTTTCTAAGGTGATACCTTGCATCGTGTAACCATAATTTGGGTTGCTCTTTCCTAGGTGCATAACTTTGCACTTCGCCACATTAAATTTCATCTGTAATTTGGATGTCTAGTCTTCCAATTTATCAAGGTCCTCTTGCAATTTTTCACAATCCTCTTGTGTTTTAACAACTTTGAATAATTTTGTGTCATCTGCAAATTTGATTACCACTCATTATTCCCATTTCCAGGTCATTTATGACTATGTTAAAAAGCAGTGGGCCCAGCACAGATCCTTGGTTCAGGGCCAACCCATCCAGGCGGCACGGGTGGGTGGGGGCAGCAGCAGTGGAAAAATTCAATGCTCGGTTCCAGGATTCTCTGTAATCAATTGAAATCAGTAATAGATGAGCACTATAGAGGCACACATTGCATTTGCATAGCAACAGGCAAGCTTTGTATAAAAGTCAGACGAAAACAAGAAATGCTCTTAAGAGTCACAATTACAGCTGCTTCATCTTGCCTTCACACGTGCCACTGCTGCCACTCCCCCAGCTGCCACCAGTTCTGTTTGGGGGGGAGGCGGGCAGTGGCAGTATTTCCAAAAGCGGCGGCAAAAAGCTGTCACCTTTGGAAATACTGCTGCTGCCACTGCCCGCTTCGCCCTCCTGAGACAGAATCCGTAGCAGCTGGAATGGGGTGACAGTGGCAGCAGCTGAGGGGGAAGGCATCAGCAGGGGAGCGGGGGGGGGGGGGGCTGCAAGGCCAGGGTTTCTGCAAGGGCAGCAGAAACCCTTGGGCTGCCACTGCCTGGGGTACTCCACTATTCACCTTTCTCCACTGAGAAAACTGGTCATTTAGCCCTACTCTCTGCTTTCTATCTTTCAATTGGTTCCTGATCCACAATACTATACCGCCTCCAATCCCATGACTTGTTAATTTCACCAAGAAACTTTTTAATTTTGCCAGAAAGTAAGCCAGAGCCAGTCATTGTACAGGAGTACAGGAGAGGGTAAGATGATCCCATATCCCCTTCTTAGTAACATGTTTTGGACCAACTGCAATTTGCAAATACTTTTCTAGGGCATGCCCGGGTACACTGGATGACAGTAGTCCAGATGCAAGATCACCAAAAACTGCGTGACTGTGAAAACTTTGTCAGTGATAAAGATGGTTGAATCTGTCAGATCAACCAATATGAGGTTTTAATCAAGGCTGCAGCTTGCATAACCATAGGCAAGCTCTCATCCAGCCAAATGCACATTTATTTAACCTTATGAGCCTACTGGATACTCACTCCATCATCCTTTCACCTCCTAACCCGAAATGCCTCTGATTTTGATTCATTTAATTGCAGCTCACGGACCTGCAACCAATCAGTTATCTCTCTTTAACAGACATTAAGAGCATGCAGCTCACCCTGACAAATCAATGGCTACTGCTAGACAAGAAAGTCATTTTTTAAACATTTTTCAACATTGTCATGGCCTGGAGCATGTGAAAAATCCTCATAAAATTCAAGTACGAGTTACAAAAAAGACCAGGATTTTATTTGCATCCCAAATTTCACAACACATGGCAATTAATCTGCAATTTGTTTCATAGGTAAGTACATCAGCCTCAAAATGAGTTAAGTAAAGGAGAGAGGGATGCAGGCACACAAAAATGTTCGAGGCCGCGGGCCGGGTCCCGCGGCTGCCAGTAACCTGGGCCCGGGCCCGGCCTCGGCCTCCACCTCGTGGTCGGCGGGGGGGGGGGGAGGGGGAAGAGAATCGCGGCCGTGCGCGGCGCTTGAAATCGCTCCGGCACACCGTCGGAGCGAGTTCATTGGCCGGCGGCCGGCGGGGGGGGCGGCGCTTTGGCAGCGAGGAGCCGCGGGGCCGTCTCGTTCTGGCCGCGGCTCCTCAGGAACGGTCGCGGTGTCGGGGTCGGTGCTGGGATCCGGTGTGTGGGTTTTGTTGGGGAGGGGGGGTTGGTGGGTACCGCGGGGCGGCCGCTTAAATCGGCGGGGGGGGGCGATTCTGGGCAAAGGGGGCTTCTAGGCCATTAAAAAAAAAAAAAAAAATATCTATCAGGCAGGACTTTAAGGCTGCCGCTTTAATTTGGCACCCCTTTGTATTGGGGGAGGCACTGCGGGCGGCCCACCATGGCTGGCGGCAGCGGAGCCAGGAGGACGTCGGGGGCACGGGCTAGGGGCGCTCCGCGTGGATCCCGCGGGCGGGGGCGGCACCGGGCGCTGGAGCGGGTCGGGGGGGGGCGCGGGGGGGGGGTCGCCCGGCGGGAACGCGTCGGGCAGGGGCTGGGAAGCGTGGAGCTCTCCCTACCCCTGCAGTTTGTCTGAGTGGTCCTGGGGAGGGGGGGAGTCCCCTTGTGGGGGCCGCTGGGCCGGGAGCTTTGGAGGCCGAGGGGTTGTTGGGGGGGGAGCGACTGGAGGGGGGGTGTTGGATGGGGTTGATGGTATAGCAGGGGGTGGGCCTGGGTGGGTTCCGGCCCCCGCTGGTGCTTATGGGCCCCTCCCGCTGGGTTTGAGTGGAGCTGGGCTGCAGGGGGGGTGGGTGGCCGGCTTGGCCCCCATCACCTGGGCAAGCTATGGCCTGGGGGGCGGGCTGGGGGGGGGATCCTTGGGGCGCCGGTCATCCAGCGGTGGGCCAGCCCCCCTGGGGGGCTGCGGCCTGGGCGGCTGGAGGGGTAGGATCCTCTGGAGGGGCGCAGGGGCGGGGGGGGGGGTGGGGGGGGGGGCCTTACGGTTGGGTCCCTCCGGGAGCGAGCTTTCCTCCTTCCCCGTGTGTTGGCTCTCCTCTCCCTTTGCAGGTGTCGGGGTCTGCTCAGGTCCCTCCGAGTGGGTCCTCAGCGGCGGCGGTGGGATCAACAGTGATGTCGCCTGCGGTCGGCCAGCCTGGCCAGACTTCGTTGGAGCAGCCGGGGTCCACGTCGGAGGTGCCGGCGACGGCGGCGCCGGTGGCAGCAGGTGAGTTCTCTGGGGTCTCCGCGGGGGGAGTTGGGGCGGGGGTGTTACCGGGTGCGTCTGCTCTGCCGGCGCAAAAAGCCAAGGCTAAGCGGAAGCACCGGCGGCGGCGGCGGAGGAGCGCGTCGTCTTCCTCCTCGTCTTCGGGGTCCTCAGCCACTTCATCGGCGGACTCCACGGTCGTCCCGATTGCGGGAGCGGGGGCGGGGTCCGTGGGGGCGGGGTCGGCGGTGGTCCGTTGCGCGGAATTGTGGGAGAGTGTTCCGCGCAAGTTGCGGAGGCGGATCGTGAAGCGGCGTTACCTGGATATTTTCCGGTTGTTGGAGGGGAGAAAACGTTCAGGGGAGAGTCGCAAGAAGCGTAAAGAGGACGAGAAGGCGGGGAGGGTACGCAAGGTGTCCTCGAAACCCGTTGAATTGGACGCGGGCTTTCTTGCGGCTGGCGAGCGTATGGGGCCATGAGGACCCGAGTTGTTACGGTGAGCTTCTAGCATATGCTGATGCTATCTTGTCGGCTTCCCAGGCGCACGACGGTTGGGCCTGGCTTAATTACGATGAGGAGTTCCGCGATAGGATGGAGGAGAACCGCAGTTGTCGTGGGGAATGAAGGATATCAACCTTTGGCTCACGCAAATGTCGGCTAAAAGGGGCGGCATGGGGGGGAGGTTCAGGTCGGGTAAGGCGGCGGGCACGGCGGCTCCGGCAGGCCTTCGGCCCTTTCGGTCAGCGGGCCCGGGGCCCGAGACGAGCCGAACGGGGGCAAGTGGTCCCGGCGGGGACCTGTGCTGGCGCTTCAATAAAACGTCCTGCCCCTTCCCGGACTGTAAGTTCCGGCACGCATGTTCGCTTTGCGGCGCCGGTCACGCGGCCGTCAAGTGCAGCCGTAGAGCAGTGCCTGGGGCGACGGCTGTCAGTAAGTGACGGGGATGCGGGGGGTCTGGCGCCTACCCCCATTAAGAGGCTGGCGCTTCAGCCGTGGCTGGAGCTCTATGCGGCTGCCAGACATGGCAAGGCGGGGACGTTGTTATGGGAGGGGTTTGCCGAGGGCTTTCGTATTCCGGTGCGGGGAGAGCTTAAGGGGTCTGAGAGGGGGAATGCGGTGTCGGTACCTGCGATTGGCGGAGGTGGCCCGCAAAAAGATTGAGGCGGAGTGTGCTTTGGCAGGGTGGCTGGGCCTTTTGAACGGCCCCCCTTCTCGCCTTTTATTGTATCACCGCTGGGGGTCATCCCTAAGAAGGAGCCTGGGCGCTATCGGCTGATCCATAATCTTTCTTGCCCCCCTCGGGGGGCTTCGGTAAATGACCATATCCCGCGGGAGCTGTGCTCGGTCCGCTATGCGTCTTTTGACGAGGCATTGGAGCTGGTGCGCCAGTGTGGAGAAGGGGCTCTGTTGGCGAAGGTAGACATTGAGTCCGCCTTTCGTCTCTTGCCTGTGCACCCGTCTGCCTTCCCCTTGCTGGGCTTTCGTTTCGACAATCAGTATTACTATGACAAATGCATGCCCATGGGTTGCGCGATTTCGTGTGCTTACTTCGAAGCCTTTAGCTCGATCTTTGCACTGGGTGCTGGTTCGGAGGTCTGGGCGGGGGACTATCGTGCATTATCTTGATGACTTCTTGTTCGTTGGGCCGGCCCAGTCCGCCGTGTGTGGATCCTTGCTCGAGCTTTTTCTGGGCCTGGCGGTGGAATTTGGCATTCCGTTGGCAGCGGGTAAGACGGTCGGACCGGTGACTCGTATCTCCTTTTTGGGGATTGAGATTGACTCGCGCGAGTTGGTGTGGTCCGGTTGCCTGCGGATAAAGTGGACCGGCTGCGGCTCTTGGTAGCGGAGGTGGGCTCCTCGGCAAAGGTGACGTTGACTGCGCTGCAACGCTTAGTGGGTCACCTGAATTTCGCGTGTCGGGTCATTGCTATGGGACGTCCGTTTGCGCGGAGATTATCTCTGGCGATGGCGGGAGTCAGATGTGGGCACCATCGCATCCGCGTGAATGCGGGGATGCGAGCCGATCTGCGGGTGTGGGATGCGTTTCTGGCAGACTACAATGGTTGCTCGGTGTTACAGTCCAGTGAATTATCCAACCGGGACTTGGATTTGTTTTCTGATGCCGCTGGTGGTTTGGGTATGGGTTTGTACTTCCAGGGCGCGTGGTGTGCGGTGCCGTGGCCTGCTTCTTGGGGTTCCTGTGGCTTGACGCGTAACGTGACCTTCCTGGAACTGTTTTCCGATTGTGGTGGCCTTATGGGTGTGGCCGGAGAAGTTACGGGACAAGCGGGTTGTTTTTTGGTGTGATAACGCTGCGGTGGTGCAGGTCATTAATCGCCACTCTCCCAAGTGTCCGCGGGTGGGCAGCGTTGATGAGGGTTTTCGTGCTGGCTTGCCTTCGTCTTAATGTCACGGCTCGGGCACGTCACGTGCCGGGCGTTCAGAATGGTATTGCTGACGCTATGTCTCGTTTCCAGTGGGAGCGGTTTCGGGAACTGGCGCCGGGGGCGGACGAGACTGCGGCGGTAGTGCCAGAGCACCTTTGGCAGCTTGGGACGCTGGAATGATTGCGTTGCTGCGTTCTTCCCTGGCTCCAGGTACGTGGAAAGCTTATCTGCGGGGGTATACTCGGGTTCACGAATTTCTATGGGGTAAGGGATGGAGGGGCGGCAGTGTCGGGGACCTCCTGGCGGGCTCTTTCCTGGTATGGGCGAGGGAGTCTGGTTGGTCCCGGTCGGCGGCACGGGCGGCTTTAGCTGGTTTCTCCTTCTTTTGCAGGGCGGCGGGCTGGGGCAGTCCGGGCACTTCGTTTGTAGTGAAGCGGCTCTTAGCCGGTTGGGCACGGGTGTGCCCCCCTGTCTCCGATTGGCGCCGTCCCGTATCGCACGACTTGCTGTTGCGGATTTGTGGGGTCCTGCCCGAGGTCGCGGCTTCTTCATTTGAGGCCGTCCTGTTCCGGGCGTTGTTTGTCACTGCCTTCTTTGGGGCCTTCCGAGTTAGTGAGCTGGTCCCCCCGGCGGGCGGGCGGGGTGGTCGAGGGGGGTTGCGGGAGCATCATGTGGACCTGCAGGAGCAGCTGGTTCGGATATTTCTGGACCGCTCGAAAACCGACCCGCAGGGGCGGGGTCGGTGGGTGCTGCTGCGGGCCCTCCCTGGTTTGGGATCTTGTCCGGTGCAGAACTTGCTGACGTATCGGCGTCTGCGTCTGGATGGGGCTGACTGTTTCTTTTGCCATGCGGACGGGTCGGCAGTCACCCAGTTTCAATTTACGGCGGTTTTCCGCCTGGCCTTGCGGCGGTTGGGAGTGGATGAGCGCGGGTATGCCTCTCATTCCTTCCGGATAGGCGCGCGGCGACCAGTGCTGCGGCCGCGGGCCTTGGGGGTGAGGTAATTCAACGCATCGGGCGTTGGAGCTCTCGAGCCTACACTGGTTATGTGCGCCCGGAGCAGTTGTGATCTGCGGGGGTGTTTGGGGGGGGTGGGTGCGGGGGGCTATTTAATGCTGTGTTTCTTTTTCCAGGTGTTCTGCTGAGCGTGTCGAATTGGAGTGCTGCACGGGGCCCACCGGGCGTATGGTGGCTGCTGGGACATTCCTTCGTCTACTGGGCGGAACGCAGAGCCTCAACTCGTCCGCTGGGTCTGCACTTAGGATTGGTTTCCTGTAATTTTCGGCTGGTGTGGCTCGGCCAGCGGGGCATGCGTTGGTGGCAGCTACTGCCGGTAGTTCGTGAGCACGCGGAGCGGCGGCCGAGGCCGTTGGGACTTCTGCTACACCTGGGAGGCAATGATCTTTCCGGTTGGACGTGCCGGCAACTCATTCGTGCTGTTCAACGGGATCTGCGGTTGCTGCTGGAGCAGTGGCCGGGCCTGGCGATCGGGTGGTTGGACATCATCCCGCGGCCGGCCTGCTTGTCGCAGCGGCGGTGGTCGAGAGGGCTAGCCAAGATCAACCGGCAGATCGGCCGTTGGTTTGCAGCAGGCTGGCGGGTGGCAGGTCCAGCACCCCTGGGCGGACCCCCGGTGTGCTGGCCTGTTCCGTACTGACGGGGTACATTTGTCCCCAGTCGGCCAGGACTTATTGCTTAATGATTGGCAGGAAGTTTTGGAATTGATTGGTCGCAGCTTTATGGGGGGGCGGTGCGAGGATAGTTCATACCTCGCACCGGTGGCGGGGTACTGAGCCAGCGCTCGCAGGAGCGGCGCGGGCTTGACCTGGGTATGAGCAGTGGGGGCGAAGTGCTCCTTGGGGTGGGGCGAGACAGCCCGGTTGGGGGTCTCGACCCGGTAGCGGGGGGGGTGGGAGCCGGCCTTTGCTACTAGGATGGCGAGGCAGGCGGCGGGGTTTGGGGTGGAGGAGGATGCTCCGCCTTGCTACTAAGATGGCGGGTGGGGGGGCATCCTCCGGTAAAGGGGTGCGGGGTTGGGTTATGTTAATTGTTATTAGGCCCTTTGGGCCGGTTTACAGGTTGTAAATAAAGCTGCGACCAAAATGTTTGCACCAAATACTGTTGTTTGTGAACTTTGTTGGGGGGGGGGGGGAGTGAGGTACTGGGGGAATGTGTTAATGTTGGGGATTGAGGCGAGGAGGCTACGGGTTACCAGAGTTAATGTTCGAGGCCGCGGGCCGGGTCCCGCGGCTGCCAGTAACCTGGGCCCGGGCCCGGCCTCGGCCTCCACCTCGTGGTCGGCGGGGGGGGGGGGAGGTGGAAGAGAATCGCGGCCGTGCGCGGCGCTTGAAATCGCTCCGGCACACCGTCGGAGCGATTTCATTGGCCGGCGGCCGGCTGGGGGGGCGGCGCTTTGGCAGCGAGGAGCCGCGTGGCCGTCTCTTTCTGGCCGCGGCTCCTCAGGAACGGTCGCGTTCCCGCCCGCCCGCCCCCTTGGAGGGTGGTGTGGAGATTGTCGCAGCTGGTGGGGGTGGGGGGTACTGAGCCAGCGCTCGCAGGAGCGGCGCGGGCTTGACCTGGGTATGAGCAGTGGGGGCGAAGTGCTCCTTGGGGTGGGCGAGACAGCCCGGTTGGGGGTCTCGACCCGGTAGCGGGGGGGGTGGGAGCCGGCCTTTGCTACTAGGATGGCGAGGCAGGCGGCGGGGTTTGGGGTGGAGGAGGATGCTCCGCCTTGCTACTAAGATGGCGGGTGGGGGGGCATCCTCCGGTAAAGGGGTGCGGGGTTGGGTTATGTTAATTGTTATTAGGCCCTTTGGGCCGGTTTACAGGTTGTAAATAAAGCTGCGACCAAAATGTTTGCACCAAATACTGTTGTTTGTGAACTTTGTTGGGGGGGGGGGGGAGTGAAGTACTGGGGGAATGTGTTAATGTTGGGGATGGAGGCGAGGAGGGCTCCGGGTTACCAGAGTTACTAGTGAGAAGAGAGAAAACAGAAGAGTGAGTAAAAACAAAGAAAAGAGCTGAGAGACAGGGGAGTAAAAAAATATGTGAAGGCAGTAAACCATTGCTATTTGTTATTTGCTTTATTTGCCTTTTCCAAAGTGTAGCTCAAGATGATTTTCAAATGTAGACCCCTGTCCATGAAGGCAGACAATCTAAATTGTACCTGAGGCAAAAGAGGGTAAAATAACTTGGCAAAGTCTTAAGAAGCATTGATGGGCAAAACAAGATTTGATCTTTGACCTGTTTAGCTTTTGGTCTGCCTGCGCTAAACACTTGGCCATTCCTCTGTTTGGGTGTATGCTAAGGAAGGAGAGAGGAAAATAGCCATGCCATGCATGAACGATAAGTTAAAGATTTACAGCTTCATTATAATTCAGCATTAAGAGGGTAATGTTCTAAGAGATTGTCTAGAAAGGGCAAGTCGACACCTGTTTTGGGGCTGTTTTATAAAGACAACATTGACACCTATGTGGTTTTAAAAAATAGCCTCACAAGCCTTCAAATGTAATGGCTAAAATGCACCCAGGTAGATTAACATCTGCTCAGAAATAGGCCTATTCACAATAGGATGTCCAGTCCCCTGTACGGCCGGGCAGAATCGGGCCGTGCAAAGTTAGACCCGAGTCTGATCCCACGACATGTTAGGGATACAAATGGAACTTATTTGTGTTTGACTTTTGTTTTAATTCTTTTTCTAGTTTTTGTGTGGATTTTATTTTCATTTGTTTCATATGTTTTTGTTAAGAAAAGAGCTTTTTAATACACAGTAGAACATTTTAGAGCATAGACATCACCTGTTCATGTACATTCAATCAATTTTGTGCCACCTACATACATACGCCATGCAGACAGATTCCAAGGAGGCATGTTCTGGCTGTGGTTTCGGTAATCCTTCCAGGTAAATAGTGTACCGCATTTTAGAACAGCAATACACTACAGGGTGACCCAAAAAAAGTGAGAACATCTCGTAAATTAAAAGCTTAAAGTTTACTTATTTACCTTTTTTAGCTATATAACGTCTTTATTTCACCAATTTCTGGTCACCAGCTGTTTTTTTAATTTGTCAATCGTTTACATCTGTCTTTTTGAATTTTTAAATAACTTATATGCTATGAGATGTTCTCACTTTTTTTGGGCCACCCTGTATATTCCAGCAGATTCCCAATTGGCCCTGCTTTGAGTAATGCATAACTCTTGACTCACATCTTGTTTGGGCCTGGAGTTTTCAGGAATGCTTGACAGGCGGAATTGTGCTTACCTTTCTTTCATCCAAAATCACATCTAATTGCTGAAAGGTTGAAACTGAGAGGAGAGCTGCATAATCAGCTCCAAGAGGATCAGCAGCTTTACATTATCCAACACTTGCATGTGAAAGAAACATCACTTATACTGATTGTGTATAGGTCAAGTATGTCCAACTCCAGTCCTGGAGAACCATAATTCCAGCCTGGTTTTCAGTATGTCCCTAATGAATATTCATGAAATATATTTGAACACCATGGAGGTAGCGCATAAAATATATCTTAGGGACATCCTGAAAACAAGACTGGATTGTGGCCCTCCAGGATTGGAGTTGGACACTCCTGGTATAGGTCATATGGTAGGAGAAGGGATATCCAAGACTGAAAGGGATATAATGGCCAAGCCAACCTGACACAGGCTGTGTTTCAGTAATGCCTTCTTCAGGGATTCTCTTGGCAAACTAAAATCATAAATAGAACAAAAACAGATAAAACACATTCATACAATAAACCAAAAACATAAAGGTATAATATCAAGTATACAAAAAATTCTTACATATAAACAAATATCAAGAAAACATAGCTAGATGAAAACAGAAAATAATTAAATATCAGAAATAAATATATACATAAATATACCCACTACAACCTTAACATGATAATAGACTTACATATTGTACTAAACCCTTAACATTACACTGGGGTACTCTTCATTATTACATCTTTTCACAATTTTTTAAATTGGATATGGGTCATTGGGGGGGGGGGGGCGATAAGTCTAATCTTTAGTACTTTTATAAAAGTGTTTTTATGCTAGGATATGTTTTATGGCATAAATCTGGGTTCGGTTGAGCCAATATTGAGTGCCCACAGTCAGTTGTGTTATTACCATTTCATATAGCTGGTTTAAGTTTCACATTATACTATCTCATACTGTGATAGACGGAGAATGTCTCAACTTATTTCTGCTTTTCAGGTCACTCCTGTTTCGTGTTTATATGATTTGCTACATGGCAAATGTTGTTTATATTATTTTTCTTCATCTCCCTATAGCTTACAAGACAGAACAGAAGGGGTTATGTTTGGAAGCAAGTTTTTTACGGTCTGTAATGATGACTTTTGCATGGTTATATGTCACATCCCATGCCTTTTGTCTTTTATTTATTTATTTAATTTTTATTTATTTCTATTATTATCTTTTTATCTTGTTTAGTCTATTTGCCACTTTTTATGATATTTCTTATGAATGTTTTATGTGAGTATATTATACCCCTGGTTAAAAAACATGATTGAAGTGTTTTTTCCTGTTTTGCCATGTCTGGACTGGGTCTCTATTGGTTTATGTGGTGCTTATTTGTTGGACGGTTCCCCTTCTGGAAAATGCCAGTCAGGATGTCCAAGAAGCTACTTCTACAGTCATCTGTTTGGGGACAACCACATTTCTAAAATTGAACTGAAATGTAAATGCCCCTGGGGTTTTCTCAGACATTTTGCCCTGGACGTCTCAGAGTGCACCTGGACATCCTTTCTAAAATGTCGCTTCACATGTGTTATTTTCCAATCTTGTTCAAACACTTCCTTGGAAAAATCTCCACAAAATGCTTCTAAAAATAAACATACATAATGCATACATAAATAAACATACATAATGCATGTAAAAAAAATAATGTGCATAGAAAGCATTTTCACATCTGTTTATTTTCCAGAGAAAATTTACTCACACCAAAAAGAAGTGCAGAAATTCATGAGTATTTTGACCTTCTGGCCATTTTCTAAAATAAAATATGGATGCATTTTGTTTCTGAATATTAGGTATAAGGTACATGTACAAAGTACCCATGTTTTTTTGCACCTAGATGGGTTGTTTGAAAAGTAGCTCCTCTTGTTAGCAGCTATAGAGCGGTAGCCTACTGGTTACTTCACTGCCTATAGAACCAGAAGTCATGGGTTCAAACCCACAATGGGGTTATTTGATAGGGCTGTCCAGAGTGTTATCTATTTTTAATGTACATTAGTGCTGCCAGCAAAAACACCCTCAGCATACTGTACCCATAAGGTGCCTCAGAGGGCGCTTTATAGGGCGCCCTATAGGGCACCTTATGGTTACCATCCATATAAGGTGCACTATACGGTATCCTATGGAGCGACTTATATGGTGCCCTATAGGGGACATTATAGGGTGCCGTGGCGCACAGTGCACTTTAAAATGTGCCCTCTGGGGTACCTTATGGGGTGCCTTATGCAGCACCTAATGTTACAGCGCTTTGAGAGTGTGTTTGCTAGCAGCAGTAATTAAAATAAAATTAAAATGCCTCATAATGCAATATTACACATAACAGGTAGTGCCTCAGGCAGCCTTATTCATTGGGCACAGTGGGGGATTGAACCCATGACCCCTGCACCATCAGTCAGTGTCTTCACCATTGTACTGCAGCTCTGTTCCTCTGTTTGCACATCAGTGCACCTGCTTATGCTTCCCGCGAGCATTTCTCGTGCGCTACTGTGCGTGGCGCACATTAGCGCACAGCGCACAGTAGCACGCAATAATCACGGTTTGCAATGTTAAGACTGAAACGCCCACTCCTTATATGGCATCCTGCACACTAGCGCCGGGCGCACGTTAGGACAGTTTAGTAAACATACCCCTTAGTTTAGCTAGTTCCACATGAGCATAGTCTTCCGAAAATTGTTCATGATCTCCTTCACTACTATTCCTATTTGTGGGTGTTTTCTGAGGAGCTGCTCCTGTCCCTTCATCTGTGAACACAGAAAAGAAATATTTGTTAAGCAATTTTGCTTTATTTTCATCAATGAAATATACATGGGTTAGGGAAGACTGGGTGCAGAATAGGGCTTGGTTCTCCAGGCAGCTGTAGGGTGCAAAACAAGAGGTGCGCCAGTTAGAATGTCAATGGTGAGAATCAAAGAGTGATGAGGATCGGTGGCAGTGCGCTAATGTGTATCATCATTGCCTTCAGGAGACCATTGGGGAATTCACCTGGACTGGAGAGGAGAGACTGGGGGTCCTCCTGGATGCAGATCTAAGTCTGCCTCAGCAGGTGTCCCAGGATATCCAGACAGCCTATGGACATCTACGAGTTTGTGCAACAGCTTTGGCCATTTTTAGATCATGACACCTTAAACATGGTGGTGCAGGTTTTGGTGTTATCCCAGCTTGACTATTGTAATGCCCTATATGATGGGCTGCCAAATTATTGGTGAGGAAGTTGCAGATGGTCCAGAATGCAGTGGTCATATTGTTATGGGGTTTAAGGAAGTATAATCTGATCTCAGGGGTTCTGTGCCAGTTGCACTGGCTACCGGTTAGACAAAGGAGTATTTTCAAATTACTGTTGCTTGTTTTCAAGTTGTTATGGGGCTCAGGACCCTGTTATCTAAGAAGATGATATGATAGTATAAGTCCTGGTAAACTCGCCAGTCTACAGGGGCACAACTGTTGACTATTCTGGAGCCTACCAAGGTTCGCCTGCGGCATTGTTGAGCATGGTTTTTATTTTTCTATGGCTGCCTCTACTCTTTGGAATGCGTTTCCATCTGCTTTAACACATGGAGACGGACCTGTCAACATTCTGGAGGCAGCTGAAGATCTTGCTCTTTCCAACAGGCTGATGGAGTTGACTGGTGGGTAGTGGGTAGCATGGCAGGTGGGATGTTGGTCCAAAGGGGCAGTAGTTGGCAGAGGGCTGTCTCTTTGTATGTTGCATTTTATTTTATTTAAATTTTAAATTTTACTTTTATTTTCAGACAGTTTAGGGATCCTTCTGGGAAGGGCCAGTGGGGGATTATTATGTTGGCTTTATCTGTTGTACACTGTTTTGAATTCTGTGTGCATGAGATGGTTAACAAATGTTTTAAAATAAATAAAAAATAAATAAATCAGCTTTTAAATATGCCTTCCCTTCACCCTTCAGTCTGACAATAACACTTTTGCACTTGCTCCTTTCACTAGCATATCTGAAAAATGTCTTGGCACCCCATTTTATTGCATTTACTGTGTTTTTACTTCCATTGTATCATTGCTTTCCTGACTACTTTCCTAGCTTGTATAAGGGGTATGTTTACTAAACCATCTTAATGTTACCGGCGTTAACCCCAGCGATAATGTGAAGAATGACATAAAAGGAGTGGGCGTTCCGGTCTTAAGGTAGCATTTCAGGTTATCACGCGATAAAGTCCGTTATCACGTGATAGAGGGAGCCGTGGCACGTTAACGCGCATTAGCCTTAATTAGGTGTGCTAACCTATAAACACATCAACAGAGGTGTAGCACAATGGTTAATACATTGACTGATAAAACAGGGGTCATGAGTTCAATCCCCCAGTGGGCTTAACAAGTAAGGCTGTCTGAGGCATTACCCTTTAATTTAAATCAGTGCTGTATGAGGCATTTTCTTTTTTAATTTAAATTAGTGCTGCCAGCAAACACACCCTCATAGTGCCGTAACCTAAGATGCCGCATAAGGTACCCTATAAGGCACTCCAGAGGGCACATTATAAAGTCCACCGTCTGCCAAGGCACCTTAGAATGTTCCCTATAGGGCACCTTATAAGGTGCCTTATAGGACACTTTATAGGGCGGCTTATGAGGCAACTTAAGGTTACAGCACTGTGAGGGTGTTTTTGCTGGCAGCACTAATTTAAATTAAAAAAGGAAAAGCCTCCAGACAGCCAGCCTTATCAAATAACACCACTGTGGGATCAAACCCATGACTTCTGCTTCCACAGTCAGTGAAGTAACCAGTGGGCTACATCTCTATAGCTACTAAAAAGACCCTGGCTGGCTACAGAAGGACTGCAGGTCACCACACAAACTGCTGTGGTTACCAGGATAGGGTAAACCAACCCATACCCATGATGCACTGCACATGCAGATCAGCAGTCTACAGCTGATCACAAGATGGGGTATGCACCCCCACAGCACCTCAGCCTGGTAGGGGGAACTTACCGTGTGTGTTACTGGCACAGAGTAGCTACAGACCATCACATTGTGTGGGTACTGTGCTCACCCTGAGGGTGAGGTGGGGCGCCCAGCACCAGGTCCGCAGCACTTGGCTTTGCTGAGATAGGCTATGCTGCAGGTTGTCATCAGTGCTAGTGTGTGATAGGCAGTCCTTGCAACTGCACCTGTGTCCATCTGTATTTTCCCAGTTGTGTCTAGCTCTTGTGGACTATGATGCACCCAGAATAGTGCATATCCTGTGTAGGTGTCATGGGGGGTGTTTGGACCCATAGGCGGATTATGAAGCACCACCCAACCCGCCCTCTGCAGGTCAGGGTGGGGGACAGGATCTCCCACCAGCAGATCCACATACTACATCCCTGCAATGGTGGCAGTAGAGGGGACCATCAACCCCAGTCCTGCTGGGGAACAGGCACCCTACAGGCAGTCAATGTAGATCAGTACACACCCATAAGACAACAGCAGGAAAAAACAATGGACATGGAAATGCTCAGCTGCCCCCCCACACCACTCTGACATTCTCCAGCAGTAAGCACAGTGAGTTTCTAGCCACTGCACCCTGCAAGATGTTCCAGCCATGCACATACTAACTGCAGACACTCTGCTAGTTAGTCCATAGGGCATGTTTCTGGAGAAAATGTGTGCACCCAAAAGTGGGAGGTGAGCACACACACCAAGCAGAAAAGCCAGTGACTTGGCTCCAGAAAAGAGAACCCATAAACATCATTTGAAAATAACACTAGGTAGTAATATGGGGGAACCTAGCCATATCAAGGTCACTGCTCAGTCAGGGTGAGGAGTGAGAGTGGACCTCCCAGCAGGACATGCTGTGGCCACCCTGCCTGTGCAGGTGGTGGCCGGGCATTACAATCTCCCAGCCATTGCCCTATGCCCTGTGCAGATGCATCCTGCCCAGGCCACCCTGTCCGGGCCATATCCACAGTACCTTGCTCCTCATTATGCACATTGGCAGGCTAACACTGGAAACAGTGCAAGCAGTGTGGGCTGAGTAAGTTGTAGGGCAGCCACAACACACTGGATAGACAGACACACACTCCCACACCTATGCCAGCATTGTGCAAATATGGAGGCTTTTGGCAGCCCTGGCCACCACACCAGTCCTGGGCACAGTGCAGGCATGGCTATGGTACGCAATACTGTTGGCGTCACTCCCCGGGGTGGTAAACACTGGCAAAAACCAAAACTGAAACACACTCCACAGATATCAGAAAGGTTGCTATGATGCAGCTCTATCAGCAAATTGGGATTAACTTTGGAATTGCTATCAGTCATTAATCATAGCAACCTTTTGATACATGTGTAACGTATTCCCAAGTTTAGGGCGGCATTGCTAAGGTATGCAAGTGCTAGTATTGCGAGATGCTGCTCCGCGTAGGGCCCAACAGCCTGACTCTCCTTGAGGCTTTGGATAGTGGGTGTGGGTGTTTATGCCCCTGTTGGCCGCTGCTCTAGGGCAGAGGTTCCCAACTCCGGTCCCTGGTGGGCCTAAACACTGTTCAGTTTTTCATGCATGAGATACATTTGCATACCATGGGGGCGGGCACACACAAATGCAGCACAGGCATATTTATTAGCGAGAGCATGAAACCTGAATAGTGTTTGGCCCTCTAGGACTGGAGTTGGGAAACTCTAAGAACATAAGAACATAAGACATGCCATACTGGGTCAGACCGAGGTCCATCAAGCCCAGTATCCTGTTTCCAACAGTGGCCAATCTAGGTTATACGTACCTAGCAATATCCCCAAAAGACAGGTTCCACAATGCTTGTACTGGGTCAAGCATTGATATCCTGGGTCCCTTTTTAATAGTGGTTTAATGGACCTTTCCTCCAGGAACTTGTCCAAACCTTTTTTAAGCCCAGCTATACTAACAGCCCTTACTACATCCTCCGGTAACAGATTCCAGAGTTTTGATTACACTTTGAGTGAAAAAATATTTTCTCTTATTTGTCTTAAATAGTTTACCCTGTAGCTTCATTACATGTCCCCTAGTCTTTCTATACTCTGATAACGTAAACAATTGATCCACGTTTATCCGGTCCACTCCATTCATTAATTTATAGACCTCTATCATATCTACCCCTCAGCCGTCTGTTCTCCAGGCTAAAGAGCCCTAACCTTCTTAGCCTCTCTTCATAGGAGTAGCCTTCCATCCCCTTCACCAATTTGGTGGCTCTTCTCTGTACTTTTTCTAATAATGCTATGTCCTTTTTAAGATATGGTGACCAGAATTGCACACAATATTCAAGGTGCGGTCGTACCATGAAGCGATACAGAGGCATTATAATATCCTTTGTTTTGTTCTCCATCCCTTTCCTTATGATACCTAGCATTCTATTTGCTTTCTTGGCCGCTGCTGCACACTGGGCGGAGGGTTTTTAACATGTTATCCACAATGACTCCTAAATCTTTTTCCTGGGTGGTGGTTTCTCTGCTCTAGGTATTGCACATGTTTATGGTGTCTGTGCTCTTTAGGGTAAAATATAGGCGTTTCAGGCATGTTTATTTTATCTGCAATAAAGGTTCCATCTTTACTACCATGGTTTAATACTGGGGTAAAATATGGGGATAAGGTTGGCAGGAGCCACAGCTGGGACTTGAACCTGGGACTTTCTGCCCTTGAACACACTGGCTCTGTGTACTGCACCAAACTGTTGCCACAGGGGAAAGTCATTCCTTGGGGATACCATGTCTGTTCGTCAGGCAGACCTTGTCTGTTGCAGTGCACGGCACCCACCTAAACGGGACTTGGCCGTGGTCTGGTGTGGGCAGATGCCACTGACCCCTCCGCACCAGCACCCCTCTGCCACCATGGTGACATGCCCTTATGCTGTGGTGCTGGTGGTGCGCAGTCACAGGCCATCCAGTGTGCTGGTAGGCAGCTGCCTATGGTGTGAGTTGTCGGGTAGGGGTGCTTACATGGACATGCGCACTTCCCCCCAGCAATGCCTGCCAATGTTATGTGCCCTTGGGGGTACCTGCTGGGTAATATACCCCTGTGACACTGTGGGACACACACTCCATGCCCATGCTGGACCTTTGTCAGTTGCTGTCTTGCTGCTTTACAGTTTTTGGCATTCCTATGTTCCACCTAGGCATCTGCCTAGTCCGCACTGTGCCCCAGCTGGACCATAGCATGTGCCGCCTGCAGCCCCCTGTATCCCATTTACAGCATCAGTACAGTTGCCCTTTCCTACGTGCCCACTCTGCTGTTGCTGCACATGTGCATGCCATAACAAACCTGCCCAATATAAATGACAGAAACCCTGATCAGCGCTATTTCAATGTGGGATCATTCACTTTGTAGGGGGACAGAGCATAGACCCTTCCAAACATGATATCTTAATTTATACGCTTTGTCAGTAGTGTTGCTTTATGTTTATCATTAATATTACTATTGGCCAGCTTGGTTATTGGGATTTTAGATGTGGTTCTGGTCCTTTTATATGTTTATTTGCCTTTTTGGTCCCTGTACATGTATCACAACTATCACGTTTCTGGGTTTCCTTGCATTTGCTGCACATTGCTGACTTAAATGGTTTCTCTTTCCTGCAAATGTGCCTTAACGCCAGGGTTTCACTGGCCTTAGGGTTCAGACCTAGATTTCACAGCATTAGTGTGCCTGGAGCCTCTCCCCTCCCACTCTCCGCCCATTGACCCCCTTCTCTCCGCCCTCTGGGAAGCCTTACTCATCCCTTCAGGCCCAAATTTAACAGCGTTTAGTGTGCCTTAACGCCGCTGCTGCGTTATCACGCGATAATGTTACCATTATTGCACGATAATGTCACTTATCGCGTGATAATACCACCGCTGCCACGTTAAGATGGTTTAGTAAACATACCTCATAGTGTAGTTTTCTAGTCATAACTAGACAGGCTTTTTGCACTGTACTATTGACTATGTAGTTCATTCTTTAATTTCATTCCTGCAATCAAATTTTAAATGCTAAACAACATGGGTTGTTTCCTTTTGAGAGCTGATATAAAGCATGTAAGCTGACTCCTGCGTACTTGGCACACAGTGCAAGCTATTCAAAATTGCCTCCATAGCAATAGTCTTTTTTAAGTCATGTCTGATGTTGTACGTGAGTTCTAATAATGATATAGGGCCTTTTCCCAAAAGGCATATAGTACAGTGCTATTCACACCAATTTCGAAAGCAATGTCTCTTAAGCTTCTTGTCAGTTCTCACCTTCTCTATTTTTGTTATCCTTAACTGATTCTCGGATGCTACCAGTTCTACCAGATTTGCTACCTCAGAGAATATGGTAACAACAACAAACCCCCCCTATAATTTAACAATTTTTTGGCCAGCTATGTCTTAATACTCTTGTTTTATGGTTCAGGTAATTTATTGAGTGTGCAGTATCCCAAGATACCATCTTTTATCCATCCCACGCCATTTAACCAGCAGCTATAGAACTTTCTCACTTCCAGAAAGCTAATTGTTTCCAGTGAAAATGTAACTGCAAAATAATTGAGACGCTCCTGCAGTAAATGGAGTTATTTCCCAGGTTGGTCCATACTATTTAAAATTACAATTAATTATTCAAAGATATTTTATTTGCTAAATAAAAACTATAGAAAAGTTCTAACGCTTATGGTTGGGCATGGTTACTAAACCACACTGACGGATCAGTGTGGGGTTTTGCTGTGCATCAAGTCGCCTCAGTAAACAATTTATCATGCACTAAAAAAGCAGCTGCACTAACTACACTAACCGCTTAGCGTTGGATTGGTGTGGAGGACGTGAGTGGCTTGGGGTGGAATGTGCGCAGTGGGCTGCGCATTGCGTTTAGCAAGGGTTCTCCATTAGCCACCAGCCTCACTGTTTCCGATGTCCTCAGCACGGGTGCAATTTTCAATGGGTGGCGGTAACCCGTGCACCTTCTGTAATTATGACAATATGGCTTAGTGCTGGGATGGCACTGAACAACATGCCGTGCATCCCCCGTATTCCATTAACTAACCGTCTGGTACACCACTACATAACGGAACATAAGATATGCCATACTGGGTCAGACCCAAGGTTCCAACAAGCCCAGTATCCTGTTTTCCAGAACAGTGTGTGCCAATCTAGGTCCCCCTCCACACTAATATCCTTTCATCATTTCCATGGTTACTCTCACATCCTGCCTCTATAATCAAGAATATACGCTGACTGATCCACGCCAGGTACCATCTCACTGTTTCCACGTTCCTACACTATTAATTCCAACTTGTAAATATAGTAAAATAGTGTCATATTTTAAACTTCTGTCTATTTAACCACCTGTTAATAGCTTATTAGTTGTTCCTCTTCCCCCGTGTCAATCCAAGTTTATTTTCCTGTTACAAATGTAAGTCATTGATATCACTGTTCTGATGTTAATGGCAAATGGTTATGGTTTTATGTAAACCGCACTGTACTCCTGAATAGCGCGGTATGTATAAGAAGGGATAACATAAATAAAGTAATAAATCTTACCTAGCAGTATTCCCCAAGAGCGACACAGGTTCCAACAATGACTTGTATTGGGTCAAGCAGTGGATATCTCTGGATCATACGTTCTGGGGTCAGAAACATGCGATAAAATACAGCAATATAAAGGTGTGGGCGTTGCTCGTTACAGCAAGCTGTAGCAAACTAATGAGTGTTACAAGGTGCCTTAGACTAACGAGCGTTACAAGGGCGCCCTTTGGTAGGGCACTCTTACAAGGAACATTATAAGTTGCCTTAAAATTAGAACTAAAACCAAAAAACATTACAGCACCCTCTTTGGGACATCCCATTATCTCCAGTAATGATTCTTTATTGGATCAGATTGGGATATATTTGGATTCCTTTTTACAACCATTTGTTGGCCATTGGGTCCAGTCTGGCTCAGGGGTAGAAATCAGATATTAAAGACACTACTTCACTTTTTGGCAAAGACCTGAATGAAATTTGTTAGGCACATCATAAAATTGGTTTGTGGTAGGGTAACAATGGATGTTTGTTCTTTGCATACCTTATTTCCAAAAAGATGCCTACTTTGAATGTGGTTGAATCAGTTGCTGAATAAACATCCACTGGGACTGCATAATGTGCCTACAGATATTGTTGCTAACTCATATGTCGATTTGCACTGCAACCCCTTATTTTCTCTTCTATTTGGTCATCAATATTATTTGCAAGTATCTGGTGACAGACCATGGTCGAGCCACTTTTTGGCACCCTCCCTGGTGGCTTATTCATGGATTAAATTTGAAGCAACAATGTTTTTTTTTGTCCAATTTTATGGAGATCAGTAAGTGGGAAGATTCATCGATGGCATATGTATATATATGGTCAGGTTCAGAATTGGCAACTTAATTTCTTTTCATCACTGGTTGGAATGGCCTTGTGATTTGGTTACTCAATTTGAAAAAGACATTATAAAAAAAGATAAGGAATAAAAAAAATAGAAACAAAAATAAAAAGGGTCATTTTTTTACTAAATTGGTGTGCTAATGTCGCAGCTGCGACATTATCACGTGATACATGACAGTATTGTGCGATAATGGTGCTTTACCGTGCGAGAACATCACGTATCACGTGATAAGGTCTGCGGGCAGCGTTAAGGGTGCGCAGCAGGGGTTTGGAGGAAGGCTCCCCAGAGGGCGAGTTAAGGCTCCCCAGGGGCGGAGAGACGAGGTCCATGGGGGGGGGGGGGAAGGGGGGGGGGGGGGGCCCAGGAGAGTGGTGGGGGGGAAAAGTCCCCATGCACACTAACGCCATTGAAATGAAGCTCTGGAAAATTAAGCTGCCAGTGAAAACCTCGCGCCTCGGCGCTAGAGTCACATTTTGCAGGAGAGGAGAGAAACCATTTCCAGTCAGCAATGTACAGTCAAAGCCAGAGGAAAACCCCGAAAGTGATAGTAGTGATAACATGGGCAGCACGAACCAAAAAGGCAAATAAACATATTAAATGACCAGAACCCACATTTCAATCCCAATAACCAAGCTGGCCAATAGTTTTCTACTAATAATAGACAGACATAAATGAACCACTACTGAACAAAGCGTGAACAAGGAAGAGAGTCATGGTTTGGAAGGGGCTATCGCTCTGTCCCCCTACCAATTAAGTGAATGATCCCACAGTGACATTAAAAAAGCGTTGAACAGGGTTTTTCTCCTTTATATTGGGCAGGTTTGTTATGGCTGTGGTCCAGATGGTGGCACATTGCAGGACTAGGCAGATGCATAGGTGGCACATAGGAATGCCGAACTGTAAAGTAGCAAGACAGCAACTGATGAGGGCCCCCAACATGGGCATGAGTGTGGTGTCCCACAGTGTCAACAGGGAATGGATTATCCCAGCAGGTACCCCCAAGGGCAAAGAAAAGACAATTGGCAGGCGGTGCCGGGGGGAGCGCCGCATGTCCATGTATGGCACACCTACATGAGAACCCACACCATAGGCAGCTGACATACCCGGCACCCTGGATGGCCTGGGACTGCGGCACCAACAGCCACCAACTGGTATCATAGAGGGCATTTCAGCATGGTGCGCGGAGGTTTGCTGGTGGTTAGAGGGGGCGGCAGTGGCCTCTGCCCACAGCAGACCAAGGCCAAGCCCTGTTTAGGTGGGTGGCCGTGTGGCGTTGCATACAGACAAGGTCTGTCCAATGAACACTACATGGTTTAAGCCCCAGGGGAAGGAATCTGCCTCTGTGACAACAGTTGGGGTGCAAGAGTACACACATCCAGTGTGTTCAGGTCAGAAGGTCACTAGGTTCAAGCCCCTCGGCTGTCCGTTCCTGCAAACCATGTCCCCATATTTTACCTACGTACTAAACTGTTGGTAATAAAAAGGAACTGTTATTGCAGGATTAAATAATCAAGTCCAATAAACGACACCTATATTTTACCCTACAGGGCACAGACACCATAAACTTGTGCAAATCCCTAGAGGCAGTGCTTTCCCAAATGCAGTCCTGGAGGGCCAAACACCATTCAGGTGTCATGCTGTCCCTAATAAATATGGCCCCCCATTGTATGCAAAATGTAATCTCATGCATATTCAATTAGGAAACAGCATTAAAACTCTGAAACATTGTCTGGACCCACCAGGAACCTGGAGTAGGGAAACTCAGCCCTAGAGCAGCAGCCAACAGGGGCATAAAAACACCCACACACACAGTCTCGCACTATCGGAAAGCCTCATGGAGAAGTTCAGGCTGTTGCGTGTCCTTGCACAGAGCAGCATCTCCCAATACATCCCACTTGCATACCTTAGCAATGCCGCCCTTAACTTGGGAAACCACGTTACATATATATCAAACAGTTGCTATGATTAATGGCAAGATAACAAATCCTAAGTGCAAACAAAAATTTGTTTGACAGAGCTGCATCATAGCAGCCTTTCTGATATCTCTGGAGTTTGTGTTTCTGTTTTGTTTGCTGACAGTGTTGACCACCCGAGGGAGTGACCTCCCAACAGTATGGAGTTACCATAGCCAAGGCCTGCACTGTGCCCAGGACTGGTTGATGAAGAATGGCCGTGGGCTGCCAAAAGCCTCTATATTTTCACAATGCCTTTTGGCATAGGTGTGGGAGGTGTGTGTCCGTCTATCCAGTGTGCTGTGGCTTGCCTACCACCTTACTCAGCCCACACTGCTTGCAACTGTTTCCAGTGTGGAGCCTGCCAATGTGCATAATGAGGAGCAAGGGTTACTGTGGGTATGGGCCGGATAAGGGTGACCTGGGCAGGGTGCCTCTGCACAGGGCATAAGGCAATGCGTCTGGGACATTGTAGGTGCCGACCACCACCCTGCAACAGACAGGGTGGCCACAGTATGTCATGCTGGGTTCACTCTCACCCCATCACTGAGCAGTGACCACGGCATGGCTAGGTTCCCCCCATCCAGTACTATACCAGCATTTCTCTCAGGTGATATGGAACGTTTTTTTTTTTTCTGTCTTTTTCCTGGGGGTTAAATCACTGACATACTTGCTTGGCATGTGTGCTCACATCCCATTTTTGAGTGCACACAGTTCCTTCATGAACATGCCCTATGTACTAGCTAGTGGACTGTTGACAGTTAGTATGTGTGTATGGCCAGAACACCTTGCAGGGTGCAGCAGGGTAAGGAGACTGACTGTGCTCTCTGCTGGTTAATGTCAGATAGTGGGTGGGGAGCCAGTGGAGTTTTCTCTAGCATTCTATCTGCCTGCCATTGCCTTATTGATGCATACAGATCTGCATTGACTGCCCTGTAAGGGTGCCTGTTCCCAAGTAGTGTCGGGGGTTTATGGTCCTCTCATACTGCCACCATTGCAGAGATGTAGGAAGTTGAATCTGTTGGTGGGAGATCCTTTTCCCCCAACCCTGGAGCCACAGGAGGTTGGTTGGCAGGCACTACATAATCTGCTTTTGGGTCCAAACATCCCCCCCTTCCTCTTCACATATAATATGTTGACCATGGCACCCCCACAGGATATGTACTATTCTGGGTGTATCATAGTCAACATGGTGTCTAGACATGACTGGGAAATAGAGGTGGACACAGGTGTTATCCTAGGTGTGTTTGCAAGGACTACCTATCACACACTAGCACTGATGGGGACCTACAGCATAGCCTATCTCAGCCAAGCCAGTTGCTGCAGACCTGGTGCTGGGCGCCCCACCTCACCCCGCAGGGTGAGCACAGGACCCACCCAATGTCACGGTCCTGTAGCTACTCTGTGTCAGTAACAACACACGGTCAGTATTTTCCCCCTACCAGGCCAATGGGCATACCCCATCTTTGTGATCAAGCTGTAGACTGCTGATCTGAATGTGCAGTGCATCATGGGTACGGGTGGGTTTACCCTATTCTGGTAACTACAGCAGACAGTTTGTGTGATGCCCTGCAGTATTCTTGTATGCAGCCTTTGCTAATGACCTTATGTTGGTGGTGTGGCCTACCAGTTTGTGCATTGACATTTGTGCTAATGGTCATAGGTTTGACTCCTCTCTGTTCTCTTCATTTGTATGCCTGTCCTGCACAGCTACTTTTCATTCCTGTGACAGTCATATCTGTGCAGATCTGTGCTGTTAGCACATTGTACCCTTATCACAGTTGCCAACCATCCTTCTGCCCATCTATGTATTTCTGCCAGCTGTATGCCATCCTGCCCTGATGTGCATGCTGCTACCCCATGTCCTGCACTGATACACGTTTCTGCATTGCAGCTCTTCCTGGTGCCTCTCCTGTGTGTGCACTGCATGGCACTGCTACTCCTCTGTCCTCCTGTCATTACACCTATCCTGCCACCTCTACCTCCTCTGCTGGAAACATCTTCCCATTCTCTGCCACACACTGTCATTGTTGCATGGTACATTACCATCACCCTGTGCATCGCTACAGCTGCCTCCAATATGTTTGTCCATTTTTCCAACTACCACATGGGCTGGATGCAGATTTGTCTGGTACATCAGCTCAGATCTACTTCCTTCCATTACTTGTGCATTGTATTTCCTTGGTGCTCTGTGCAGTGTTAGGGTTACATCTGTGTTTTGCCCATACTTTTCTTGCTTTTCAACTTGGGGGACCTTACTGCCCTTGGCCAACATTTTTTGAGTTACCTATACATCCTTGGGCCATCTTAAGCCACACCTTAGAATCAGCCAGCTTATGGGTGCCTACTATGGGGCCTTGGGAGTTGACAACCTTTCAACATGGCCTCTGGGGCACATTATAATCCGCCTTGGCTGACGTGGTGGTTTAGGATGTGCCTCCTGGTGCACCCTAAAAGGTGCATTTCGTTTATGGCACTGGGGTGCGGGTATTTTTAGCTGGCAGAACAGATTGTTGGACTGTTTCAAACAGGAAAAGGAATTGCCTTGGCCAACCTTATTCATTAAGCCCACTGGGTGATTGAATTCATGACCCCTGTTTTCAGCAGTCATTGTATTAACCAGTATGCTACACCTCTGCTGCTGTGATTGCAGGTCAGCATGCAAAGTTAAGGTTAACGCGCGGTAACGTGCACAGCTCCTTCTATCGCGCAATAACGTGCACAGCTCCCTCTATCACGCAATAACGGGCACGGCGCACTTTATCGCGCGATAACCCGCGATTGCTACCTTAAGACCGGAATGCCCACTCCTTATATGGCATCCTTCACATTATCGCTGCAACTAGCGCCGGGAACATTAGGACGGTTTAGTAAACATACCCCATAGTTTTTCAAAAATAACATTTTTAGATGTGGAAGTATCTTTGGCTACCAATGGTTTTGATACCATAGTCTATGTTAAGCAGACAGATCAAATATGTTTTTACATTACTATAGTTTTTTCCATCCGATGGCTTTGAAACAAAGCCTTCTATTTTCTCAATTTCTCCACTATAGGCGGATTTGTTCTCT